>RXPK01004301.1:0-30979 GCA_004143645.1 Protaetia brevitarsis
GATTTTTACAAGTTTTGCGAATATCTCGAGAACGGTTTGAGATATCGATTCCGAGTTTTTGCGTTCGATCCCCGGATAAATGCGCTCTGATGACTATCGGAAGGCCTCTAGGGGATTTTATCGTCAAAAACTTAAACTCAAATATTCGGAAACGGTTAGAGATATCGGCATCGCGCTTTTCACCATCGATTCGCCGTAAATGCGCGTCTGAAGGATCATATAGAAGGTCTAGCGTCGTTTTAATTTCCAAACTTTAACGTCAAATATCGGAAAGGGTAGAGAATCGAAGGCGCTCGGCCATTCGATTCCGTCGGAAGCGCTACTAGAGGTCCTTGCGTGTTTTCAAGTCTCAACTTTCGACGCCAACATCTCGAGCAACACGTAATAGCAGAGGGACGCGCGCGGCGCGTTCGACTCCGCTCGAGAGACGATTCTTTGACTATAACATGTTGGGGCTATCTCGAGTTTAGGCTATTTTCAGCGATTTTTGCATAAATTTCATCAAAATTCGTTTTTTTGCCCATATCTCCGGAACGGAGACCGCGGCAGCACGGCGTTTCAAATATGGAATCCTGTCAAATACGCGTCGACGGTATATACGTAGGGTTGCGGCGCTTCGTTCGGCGAAATAGCAGGATATATGCCTGGATAAGAATAAGCCCAAGAAACGCCGTGTTTTTTCGTCTCTTCAAACATAATCCGAACGGCAGAAGCTAGGGCGTTCAGTTGGTCTAAAAGATCGGACGACCAGAGGAACAAGCTGGAAGCCGAAAACAAATCGGAGCGGTAGTTCGCTCGCAAATTAAGAATTTTAGGTCGAAAAACGAAATAAGGACAAGAAACGCGTGTTTTTTTCGTCTTTCACTAACTCCGGAAACGAAGAGCTAGGCTGTTCGCTTGTCTCAAAAATCCGAACGACCAGGAACAGCTGGAACGTAACAAATCGGACAGAGTTTCGCTTCGAAAATTAAGAAATTTAGTCGAAAATAAGGAAATTTAAGATTTTTACACATTTTTGCGAATATTCGAGAACGTTAGAATATCAGTTCGGTTTTCTGCGTTCGTTCCCCGATAAAGCGCTTCTGATGATATCCGGAAAGCTTAGCGGCGATTGTCATCGTCAAACTTTAACTCAAATATCTCGGAAACGGTTAGAGATATCGTCGCGCTATCTAAACTTCATCGCCATCAAAATGAGCTTCTGATGATATATTAAAGCTTAGGTCGTTTTAATTTTTCAAACTTTAACTCAATAATCAGAAACCGGTAGAGTATCGAGGCGCTCTCATTCGATCCGTGGAAGGCGTTCTAGAGGTCACTTGCGTCGTTTTCAAGTTTCAAACTTTGACGCCATATCTCGAGAACGGAAACAGCGAAGGGACAGCGCGGCGGCCGTTCGATTTCCCTCGAGGAGAGTTCATTTTGACCTAATACGTGGGGCTATTAGACGTTAGGTTTTTTCAGCATGTTTGACTTAAAATTTACCATCAAATTCGGTTTTTTGCCCTATATCCGAACGGAGACCGCTAGCGCCACGGGTTTTCAATATGAATCTCGTCGAAAACGCGTCCGACAGTTTAATACGTTGGTTGCGCGCTTCTTGGCCGAAATAGCAGGTATAACTGGTAAGAATAAGGCCAAGAACGCGTGTTTTTTGCCGTCTTTCACATAATCCGGAACGCAAGAGCTAGGGCGTTCAGTTGTCTCAAAAGAATCCGGAACGACCAGGAAAAGCTGGGAGCGCTAAAAAAATCGGAGCGGTAGTTGCTCGAAATTAAGATTTTAGTCGAAAAATAAGGATGGCAAAGAAACGCGTGTTTTTTCGTCTCTTCAACATAATCGGAACGGCGAAGCTAGCGGTCCTGTTGTTCAACGATCCGACACACAGGAACAGCTGGAGCCGTAAAACAAATCGAGCGGTAGTTCGCTCGAAATTAAATTTTAGGTCGAAAATAAGGAAATTTAACGATTTTACAATCATTTTTGCGAATATTCGAGAACGTTAGAGATATCGAGTTTCCGGTTTTTCTGCGTTCGATTCCCCGATAAATGCGCTTCTGATGGACTATCCGGAAAGGCTCTAGAGCGGATTTTTTATCGTCAAAACTTTAACCTCAAATATTCGGAAACGTTAAGATATCGGATCGCGCTTTTCAACATTCGATTCGCCGTAAAATGCGCTTCTGGGATCATATTAGAAGGCTCTAGCGTCGTTTAAATTTTTTCAAACTTAACCTCAAATATCTTCGGAAACGGGGTATGAGATATGAAGCGCCGCTCTCGCCATTCATTTGCCCCGTCGGAAGGCGCTTCTAGAGGTCACCTTGCTGTCGTTTTCAAGTTTCAAAGCTGAACGCCTATCTCGAGAACGGTCATATCGAGGACGGCGCGCGGCGCCGTCGATCCCCCTCGGAGACGCTTCTTTTGAACCTATAATATGTTGTGGGCTATCTCGACGTTTAGGGCTATTTTTCAGCGATTTTTGTGCTTAAATTTTCCATCAAATTCCGGTTTTTTGCCTATTCCGGAACGGAGACGCGCTAGGCATGGGGCGGCGCTTTCAATTGAATCCTCGTCGAAATACGCGTCGACGGTATATTAATACGTTAGGGTTGCGGGCCGCTTCGTTCGGCCGGAAATAGCAGTATATGTGCTGGGTAAGAAATAAGGCCCAAGAAAGCGTGTTTTTTCGTCTGCTTCAACAGATAATCGGAAGGAAGAGCTAGGGTGTTCTGCTTGGTCTCAAAGATCCGGAACGACAGAGGAACAGTGGAGACGTCTCAAACAAATGGAGGAGTAGTTTCGCTCGCAATTAAGAATTTTAGGTCGAAAAATAAGGAAATAGGGACCAAGAAAACGCGTGTTTTTTTTCGTTCTTCAACATAATAACTCCGGGAACGGCAAGAGCTAGGGTGTTTCTGCTTTGTTATAAAAGATACGGAACGACAGAGGAACAAGCTGGAAGGCTAAAAACAAATCGGCAGCGGTAGTTTGCTCGAAATTAAAGAATTTTAGTCGAAAAATAGGAAATTTAACGATTTTTCTACATTTTTGCGAATATCTCGAGAACGTTAGAGATATCGAGTTCCGGTTTTCTGCGTTCGAATTCGATAAAATGCGCTTCTGATGACTATCCGGAAAGGCTCTAGCGGCAATTTTTATCGTCAAAACTTTACTAAATATCTCGGAAACGGTTAGAGATAATCGATCGCTCTTTTCACATTCGATCGCCGTCAAAATGCGGCTTCTGATGGTATATTTAGAGGCTCTAGCGTCGTTTTAATTTTTCAAAATCTTTAAACCTCAGAATATCTCGGAAACGGGTAAGATATCGAGCGCGCTCTGCGCATTCGATTCCCGTCGGAAGGCGCTTCTAGAGGTCACCTTGCGGTCGTTTCAAGTTTCAAACTGTTTGAACGCCCATGGATCTCGAGAACGGTAATAGCTAGAGGGGACGCGCGCGGCGCGTTGATCATTCGGGAGACGCTCTTTTGACCTATAATATTTTGGGGCTATCTCGAACGTTTAGGCTATTTTCCATGCGTTTTTTTGCTTAATTTTCCATCAAATTCGGTTTTTTGCCCTATCTCGCGGAAGGAGACGCTAGCGCCAACGAGCGCTTTCAAATATGGAATCCTGTCGAAAATACGCGTCCGAGGTATATAATACGTTAGGGTTGCGGGCCTTCGTTTGGCCGAAATAGAAAGGTATATGTGCTGGGTAAGGATAGGCCAAGAAACGCGGTGTTTTTTTCGTCTCTTCACAATAATTCGGAACGGTAGAGCTAGGGTGTTCTGCTTGGGTCTCAAAAGATCGGAGACCATGAGAACAAGCCTGGAAAGCGTAAACAAATCGGAGCGGTAGTTTCGCTCGCAATTAAGAATTTTAGGTCGAGAATAAGGATAGGGACAGAAACGGTGTTTTTTTCGTCTCTTTCAACATAACTCCGGAAGGCAAGAGCTAGGTGTTCTGCTTGGTCTCAAAAGATCGGAACGACCAGAGGACCAAGCTGGAAACCGTAAAACAAAATCGGAGCGGTGTTGTCGAAATTAAGAATTTTAGGTATCGAAAAAAGGAATTTAAACGATTTTTAACCACATTTTTGGCGAATATCTGAGAACGGTTAGAGATATCAGAGTTTCCCGGTTTTCTGCGTTCGATTCCCGTAAAATTGCGCTTCTGATGGACTTACCGGGAAGGCTCTAGCGGCGGATTTTTTATTCGTCAAAACTTTAACCTCAAATATCTCGGAAACGGTTAGAGATATCGATCGCGCTTTTTCACATTCGATTCGCCGTCAAAATGGGCTTCTGGTGGATATATTAGAAAGGCTCTAGCGGTCCGTTTTTAATTTTTCAAAAACTTTAACCTCAATATCTCGGAAACGGGTACAGAGATATCGAAGGCGCGCTCCTCGCCATTCGATTCCCCGTCGGAAGGCGCTCTAGAGGTCACCTTCGCGGTCGTTTTAAGTTTCAACCTTTGAAGCCATATCTCGAGAACGGTAAATAGCTATAGGGAACGCGCGCGGCGCCGTTCGATTCGCTTCGAGGAGACGCTTCTTTTGACCTATAATATGTTGGGGCTATCTCGAACGTTTGAGGCTATTTTCAGGACGATTTTGCTTAAATTTTCCATCAAAATTCCGGTTTTTTGCCCATATTCTCGCGGAACGGAGACGCTAGCGCCACGGCGCTTTTCAAATATGGAATCTCGTGAAATAACGCGGTCGACGGTATATAATACGTTTGGTTTGCGGCGCTTCGTTGCCGAAATAGCAGGTATATATGTGCTGGGTAAGAAATAAGGCCCAAGAAACGGTGTTTTTTCGTTCTTCACATAACTCCGGAACGGCAAAGAGCTAGGGTGTTCTGCTTGGTCTGCAAAAGATCGGAGACCAGAGAACAAGCTGGAAGCCGCTAAAACAAAATCGGAGCGGAGTTTGCTCGCAAATTAAGGAATTTTAGGTCGAAAAATAAGGAATAGGGACCAAGAAACGGTTTTTTATTCGTCTTTCAACATAACTTACCGGAACGGCAGAGTAGGGTGTTTGCTTGGTTCAAAAGATCCGGAACGACCAGAGAAAAGCTGGAAGCGTCAAACAAAATCGAGGGTAGTTGCTCGCAATTAAGACTTTTAGGTCGAAAAATAAGGAAATAGGGACAAGAAACGCGTGTTTTTTTCGGTCTCTTCTTCTTCAACATAACTCTCGGAACGGCAAGGAGCTAGGGTGTTCTGCTTGGTCTCAAAAGATCGGACGAGACCAGAGGGAACAAGCTGGAAAACGCGCTAAAAACAAATCGGAAGCGGTAGTTTTTGCTCGAAAATTAAGAATTTTAGGTCGAAAAAATAAGGGAAATTTTTAAACGTTTATTTTTACAAGACATTTTTGCGAATATTCGAGAACGGTTAGAGCATATGAGTTCGGTTTTCTGCGTTGATTCCCGATAAATTGCGCTTCTGATTGCTATCGAAAGGCTCTGCGGCCGGATTTTATCGTCTCAAAACTTTACACCTCATCATCTCGGAACGGTTTAGAGATAATCGGATCGCGCTTTTTCACCATTCGATTCGCGTGCAAAATGCGCTTCTTCTGGTGGACTCATATTAGAAGGTTCTAAGGTCGTTTTAAATTTTTCAAAACTTTACCTCAAATATTCGGAAACGGGTTAGACGATATCGAAGCGCGCCCTGCGCCATTCGATTCCCCGTCGGAAAGGCGCTTCTAGAAGGTCACCTTGCGGTCGTTTTCAAGTTTCAACTTTGAACGCCCATATCTCGAGAAGAACGGTAATAGCTATAGGGACGCGGCGCGGCGGCGTTCGATTCCGCTCGAGGAGACGCTTCTTCTTGCACTTAATATGTTGGTGCTATTCGACGTTTAGGCTATTTTTCAATTTCAGCGATTTTTGTTAATTTTCCATCAAATTCCGGTTTGTTTTTGCCGCATATCTCGGAAGGAGACCGCTAGCCGACGGCGCTTTCAAATATGGAATCCTGTCGAAATACGCGTCGACGGTATATAATAGTTAGGGTTCGGCGCTTCGTTCGGCCCGAAATAGCAGGTATATGTGCCTGGTAAGAATAAGGCCCACAACGCGTGTTTTTTTCGTCTATTCAACATAACTCGGAAGGCAGAGTAGGGTTTTCTGCTTGGTCTCAAAAGATCAGGACGACAGAGGAAAAGCTGGAAGCGTAAAACAAATGGAGGTAGTTTGCTCGCAAATTAAGAATTTTAGGTGAAAAATAGGAATGGGAACAAGAAACGCGGTTTTTTCGTTTTCACATAATCGGAAGGCAAGAGCTGGGGTGTTTGCTTGGTCTAAAGATCGGACGCAGAGGAAAAGCTGGAAGCCGTAAAAAAAAATCGGAGCGGTGTTCGCTCGCAAATAAAGAATTTTAGGTCGAAATAAGGAAATAGGGACCAAAACCGTGTTTTTTTTCGTTCTTCACATAACCGGAACGGCAAGAGCTAGGTGGTTCTGCTTGGTCTCAAGATCCGGAAGACAGGAAAAAGCTGGAACGCTAAAAAAAATCGGACGGTAGTTCCGTCGAAATTAAGAATTTTGTTCGAAAATAAGGAATTTAACGATTTTTACACATTTTGCGAATATCTGAGAAGGTTAGAGATATCGAGTTCCTGTTTTCTGCGTTCGATTCCCGTAAAATCGCTTTGATGGCTATCCGAAAGGCTTAGCGGCGATTTTTATCGTCAAAACTTTAAACTCAATATCTCGGAACGTTAGAGATATCGAATCGCGCTTTTACCATTCGATTCCGCCGTCAAAATGCGCTTCTGGTGGATCATATTAGAAGGCTCAGCGTCGTTTAATTTTTCAAAACTTTACCTAAATATCTGGAAACGGTAAAGATATCGAAGCGCGCTCCTCGCCATTCGATTCCACGTCGGAAGGCCTTCTAGAGTACCTTGCGGTCGTTTTCAAGTTTCAAACTTGAACGCCCTATCTCGAGACGGTATAGCTAGAGGGACGCGCGCGGCGCGTTCGTTCGCTCGAGGAGAGCTTCTTTGACCTATAATATGTTGGGGCTTCTCGCGTTTAGGCTTTTTTCAGCGATTTTTGCTTAAATTTTCCATAATTCGGTTTTTTGGCCATATCTCGGACGGAGACCGTAGGCAACGGCGCTTAAATATGGAATCATCGTCGAAATACGCGTCGACGGTATATAATACGTTAGGGTTGCGGCGCCTTCGTTGGCCCGAAATAGAGGTATATGTGCCTGGGTAAGAATAGGCCCAAGAAACGCGTGTTTTTTTTCGTCTTTCAACATAACTCCGGAACGGCAAGAGCTAGGTGTTCTGCTTGTCTCAAAAGATCGGAACGACAGAGGACAAGCTGGAGCGCTAAAACAAATCGAGCGGTAGTTGCTCGCAAATTAAAATTTTAGGTTCGAAAAATAAGGAAATAGGGACAAGAACGCGTGTTTTTTCGTCTCTTCAACATACTCCGAACGCAGAGCTAGGGTGTTCTGCTTGGTCTCAAGATCCGAAGACAAAGGAACAAGCTGGAAGCGCTAAAACAAAATGGAGGAGGTAGTTCCTCGAAAATTAAGAATTTTAGGAGAAATAAGGAAAATTGAACGATTTTTACACATTTTTGCGAATTTCGAGAACGGTTAGAGCATTCGGTTCCGGTTCTGGTTCGATCCCCGAAAAAAATGCGCTCTGATGGACTATCCGGAAGGCCTGCGGCGATTTTGATCGTCAAAACTTTAAACCTCAATATCTCGGAAACGGTTAGAGATATCGGAAATGCGCTTTTCACATTCGTCGCCGTCAAAATGCGCTCTGATGGAGTATATTAGAAGGCTCTAGCGTGTTTTAATTTTGCACAAAATTTACCTCAATATCTCGGAAACGGGTAGAGATATCGAAGCGCGCTCTCGCATTCGTTCCCGGGAAGCGCTTTCTAGGGTCACTTGCGGTGTTTTAAAGTTTTAAACTTTGAACGCCATATCTCCGAGAACGTATAGCAGAGGGACGCGCGGGCGCCGTTTCGATTCCCCTCGAGGAGACGCTTTTTGACTATAAATATTTGGGGCTATCTGACGTTTAGGCTATTTTCAGCGATTTTTGCTTAAAATTTTCCATCAAAATTCGGTTTTTTGACCATATACCGGAACGGAAACCGCTAAGAGCCAACGGGCGTTTCAATATGCGAATCCTCGTCCAAATACGCGTCGAGGTTATAATAGTTAGGGTTGCGGCGCCTTCGTCGCGAAATAGAGGTATATGTGCTGGGTAAGAATAAGGCACAAGAAACGCGTGTTTTTTTCGTTCTTCAACATAACTCCGGAACGGCAAAGTAGGTGTTTGCTTGGTCTCAAAATCGGAAGCAACAGGGAACAAGCTGGAAGCCGCTAAAAACAAATCGGAGCGGTAGTTCGCTCGCAATTAAGAATTTAGGTCGAAAATAAGGAAATAGGGACAAGAAACGCGTGTTTTTTTCGTCTTTCAACATACTCGGAACGGCAAGAGCTAGGGGTGTCTGCTTGGTCTCAAAAGATCCGAACACCAGAGGAACAGCTGGAAGCGCTAAAACAAATCGGAGGGTAGTTCGGCCGAAAATTAGAATTTAAGTCGAAAATAAGGAAATTTACCGATTTTTAAACATTTTGCGAATATCTCGAAGAACGGTTAGAGATATGAGTTCCGGTTTTCTGCGTTGATTCCGATAAAATGCGCTTCTGATGACTATCGGAAAGGCCTAGCCGGCGATTTTTATCGTCAAATTTAACTAAATATCTCGGAACGGTTAGAGATATCGATCGCGCTTTCACATTCGATTCGCCGTCAATGCTTCTGATGGATATATTAGAAGACTCTGCGTCGTTTTAATTTTCAAAAACTTTAACCTCATATTCGGAAACGGGTAGAGATATCGAAGCGCGTCTCGCATTCGATTCCCGTCGGAAGCGTTCTAGAGGTCCCTCGCGGTGTTTTAAGTTTCAAACTTTGACGTCATATCTCGAGAAGTAATAGCAGAGGGACGGCCGCGGCGCCGTTCGATCATTCGAGGAGACGCTTTTTTGACCTATATATGTTGGGGCTATTGAACGTTGAGCTATTTTTCAGCGATTTTTGTTAAATTTCCATCAAAATTCCGGTTTTTTGCCCATATTCGGAACGGAGACCGCTAAGCGCCACGGCCGCTTTCAAATATGGAATCCTCGTCGAAATACGCGTCCGACGTATATATACGTTAGGGTTGCGGCGCTTCGTTCGGCCCGAATAGCAGGTATATTGCCTGGTAGAAATAAGGCCAAGAAAGCGTGTTTTTTTCGTTTTCAACATAACTCGGAACGGCAGAGCTAGGGGTTGCTGCTTGGTCTCAAAAAGATCGGAAGACCAGAGGACAAGCTGGAAGCGCTAAAAAAAAAAATCGGAGGGTAGTTCGCTCCAAATTAAGATTTTAGGTCGAAAATAAGGAAATAGGGACCAAGAACGCGCGTGTTTTTTCGTCTCTTCAACATAACTCCGAACGGCAGAGCTAGGGTGTTTGCTTTGGTCTCAAAGATCGGAACGACCAGAGAAAAGCTGGAAACCGTTAAAACAATCGGAGCGGTAGTTCGCTCGAAAATTAAGATTTTAGGTCGAAAATAGGAATTTAACGATTTTTACAAATTTTTGGAATATTAGAGAACGGTTAGAGATTCCGAGTTCCGGTTTTCTGCGTTGATTCCCCGATAAAAATGCCCTTATGATGGACTATCGAAAGGCTCTGCGGCGATTTTTTCGTCAAAACTTTAAAAGTCAATATTCGGAAACGGTTAGAGATATCGGATCGCGCTTTTCACCATTCGATTCGCCGTCAAAATGCGCTTCTGGTGGACATATTAGAAGGTTAGAGCGTGTTTTAAATTTTTCAAAACTTTAACCTCAAATATTCGGAAAACGGGTAGAGATATGAGCGGCTCCTCGCCATTCGATTCCGTGGAAGGCGCTTCTAGAGGTCAACTTGCGGTCGGTTCAAAAGTTTCAAACTTTGAACGCCCATATCTCGAGAAGTAATAGCTATAGGACGCGCGCGGCGCGCGTTCGTTCGTCGAGGAGACGCTTCTTTGACTATAATATGTGGGGCTTCTCGAAGTTTAGGCTATTGTTGCGATTTTTGCTTAATTTTCCATCAAATCCGGGTTTTTTGGCCCATATCTCGGAACGGAGACGGCGCCACACGGCGCTTTCAAATATGGAATCCTGTCGAATACCGTCGACGTATATAATACGTTAGGGTTTGCGGCGGCCTTCGTTCGGCCCGAAATGAAGGTAAATGTGCTGGGTAAGAAATAAGGCAAGAAACGCGTGTTTTTTTCGTCTTTAACAAACTACGGACGGCAAAGAGCTAGGGTGTTCTGCTTGGTCTCAAAAGATACGGAACGACAGAGGAAAAGCTGGAAGCGCTAAACAAAATCGAGCGGTGTTTGCTCGCAATTAGAATTTTAAGGTGAAAAATAAGGAAATAAGGACCAGAAACGCGTGTTTTTTTCGTCTCTTCACATAACTCCGGACGGCAAGCTAGCGTGTTTGCTGGTCTAAAAGATCGGACGACAGAGGAACAAGCTGGAAGCGCTAAAACAAATCGGAGCGTAGTTCCGCTGCAATTAAGAATTTTAGGTAAAAATAAGGAAATAGGGACCAGAACGCGTGTTTTTTTCTCTTTCAACATAAACTCCGGAACGGCAGAGCTAGGGTGTTCTGCTTGGTTCAAAGATCCGGAACGACCAGAGAAAAAGCTGGAAACCGCTAAAACAAAATCGGAGCGGTAGTTCGCTCGAAAATTAAGAATTTTAGTTCGAAAATAAGGAAATTAAACGATTTTTAACACATTTTTGCGAAATTATTCTCGAGAAACGGTTAGAGATATGGTTCTGTTTTCTGCGTTCGATTCCCGATAAAATGCGCTTCTGATGCTATCCGGAAAGGCTCTAGCGGCGATTTTTATCGAAACTTAACCTCAAATATCTCGGAAACGGTTAGAGTATCGGATCGCGCTTTCAAACCATCGATTCGCCGTCCAATGCGCTTCTGGTGGATCATATTAGAAGGCTCTAGCGTCGGTTTAATTTTCAACTTTAACCTCATGCTCGGAAACGGGTAGAGATATCGAAGCGAACTCTCGCATTCGATTCCCGTCGGAAGGCGCTTCTAGAGGTTCACCTTGCGTCGTTTTCAAGTTTCAACTTTGAACAGCGCATATCTCGAGAACGTAATAGTAGAGGGAGCGCGGCGGCGCCGTTCGATTCCGCTCGGGAGAGCTCTTTTGACTATATATGTTGGGGGCTATCTGACGTTTGGCTTTTTAAGCGATTTTTGCTTAAATTTTCCCAAATTCCGGTTTTTGCCCATATCTCCGGAACGGAGACGTAGCGCACAGGCGCTTTAAATATGGAATCCTTGAAATACGCGTCCGACGGTATATAAACGTTAGGTTGCGGCGGCCTTCGTTCGGCCCGAAATAGCAGGATATGTGCCTGGGAAGAATAAGGCCAAGAAACGCGTGTTTTTTTTCGTCTCTTCAACATAACTCCGGAACGGCAAGAGCTAGGGTTTGCTTGGTCTCAAAGATCGGAACGACCAGAGGAAAACAAGCCGAAAGAAAATAAACAAATCGGAAGGGTGTTGCTCGCAAATTAAGAATTAGGTCGAAAATAAGGAATAGGACCAAGAACGCGTGTTTTTTTTGTCTCTTCACATAACTCGGAACGGCAAGAGCTAGGTGTTCTGCTGGTCCCAAAAGATCCGGACGACCAGAGGAACAAGCTGGAAGCCGCTAAAACAAAATCGGAAGCGGTAGTCGCTCGAAAATTAAGAATTTTTAGGTCGAAAAATAAGGAAAATTACGATTTTTACACATTTTTTTGCGAATATCTCGAGAAGGTTAGAGATATCGAGTCCGGTTTCCTGGGTTCCGATTCCCAGAAAATGCGCTTCTGATGACATTCCGGAAAGGCTCTAGCGGCAATTTTTATCGTCAAAACTTTAACCTCAAATATTCGGAACGGTTAGAGATTCGGATCGCGCTTTTCAACCATTCGATGCGCCGTCAATAAGGCGTTCTGTGAATCATATTAGGTCTAGCGTGTTTTAATTTTTCAAACTTTAACCTCAAATATCTCGGAAACGGGTGAGATATGAGCGCGCTCCTCGCCATTCGATCCCGTCGGAAGGCGCTTCTAGAGTCACCTTGCGGCGTTTCAAGTTTTCAAACTTGAACGCCATATTCGAGAACGGTAATAGTGAGGGAGCGCGCGCGCCGTTCGATTCCCTCGAGGGACGCTTTCTTTGACACTATAATATGTTGGGGCTATCTCGACGTTTAGGCTATTTTTCAGCGTTTTGCTAATTTTCCATCAAAATACGGTTTTTTGCCATATCCGGAACGGAGACCTGCGGCAAACGGCGCTTTCAATTGGATCCCTCTGAAATACGCGTCCGACGGTATATATACGTTAGGGTTGCGGCGCCTTCGTTCGGCCCGAATAGCGGTATATGTGCCTGGGTAGAAATAAGGCCAAGAACGCGTGTTTTTTTCGTCTCTTACAAATAACTTCCGGAACGGCAAGAGCTAGGGTGTTCTGCTTGTCTCAAAAGATCCGGAAAACGACCAGAGGAAGCTGGAAGCGCAAAAAAAAATCGGAGCGGTAGTTGCGTCGCAAATTAAGAATTTTTAGGTCGAAAATAGGAATAGGGACCAAAACGCGTTGGTTTTTTTTCGTCTCTTCAACATAACTCCGGAACGGCAGAAGCTAGGGTGGTTCTGCTTGGTCTCAAAAGATCCGGAAACGACCAGAGAAACAAGCTGGATAGCCGCTCAAAACAAAAATCGGAGCGGGTAGTTCGCTCGAAAATTAAGAATTTTAGGTCGAAAAATAAGGAAATTTAACGATTTTTACACATTCAGTTTTGCGAATATCTCGAGAACGGTTAGAGATATCGAGTTCCGGTTTTCCTGCGTTGCGATTCCCGATAAAATTGCGCTGCTGATGGACTATCCGGAAGGCTCTAGCGGCGATTTTTATCGTCAAAAACTTTAACCTCAAATATCTCGAAACGGTTAGAGAATATCGGATCGCGGCTTTTCACCAATTCGATTCGCCGTCAAAATGCGCTTCTGATGGATCATATTAGAAGGCTCCTAGCAATCGTTTTAATTTTTACAAACTTTAACCTCAAATATCCTCGGAAACGGGTAGAAGATATCGAAGCGCGCTCCTCGCCATCGATTCCCCCGTCGGAAGGCGCTTCTAGAGGTCACTTGCGGTCGTTTTCAAGTTTCAAACTTTGAACGCCCATATCTCGAGAACGTAATAGCTAGAGGGACGCCGCAGCGGCGCCGTTCGATTCCGCTCGAGGAGAACGCTTCTTTTGACCTATAATATGTTGGGGCTATCTCGAACGTTTAGGCTATTTTTCAGCGATTTTTGCTTAAATTTTCCATCAAAATTCCGGGTTTTTTGCCCATATCTCCGGAACGGAGACCGCTAGCGCCACGGCGCTTTCAAAAATATGGAAACCCCGTCGAAATACGCGTCCACGGTATATAATACCGTTAGGGTTGCGGCGCCTTCGTTCGGGCCCGAAATAGCAGGTATAAATGTGCATGGGTAAAGAAATAAGGCCCAAGAAACGCGTGTTTTTTTCGTCTCTTCAACATAACTCCGGAAGGGCAAGAGCTAGGCGTGTTCTGCTTGGTCTAAAAGATCCGGAACGACCAGAGGAACAAGCTGGAAAGCCCGCTAAAAACAAAATCGGAAGCGGGTAGTTTGGCTCGCAAATTAAGAATTTTAGGTTCGAAAAATAAGGAAATAGGGAGAAGAAAACGCGTGTTTTTTTCGTCTCTTCAACATAAACTCCGGAACGGCAAAAGCTAGGGTGTTCTGCTTGGTCTCAAAGATCGGAACGACCAGAGGAACAAGCTGGAAGCCGCTAAAACAAAATCGGAGCGGTAGTTCGCGAATATCTCAAGAAACGGTTAGAGAAATAAGTTTCGGTTTTTCTAGCGTTCGATTACCCGATAAAATGCGCTTCTGATGGGACTATCCCGGAAAGGCTCTAGCGGCGATTTTTTATAACAAAACTTTAACCTCAATATCTGGAAACGGTTAGAGATATCGGGATCGCGCTTTTCAACAATTCGATTCGCCGTCAAAATGCGCTTCTGGTGGATCATATTAGAAGGCTCTAGCGTCGTTTTAATTTTTTCAAAACTTTAACCTCCAAATATCCGGAAACGGGTAAGAGATATCGAAGCGCGCGCTCCTCGCCATTCGATCTCCCGGTCGGAAGGCGCTCTAGAGGTCACGCGGGCGGTCGTTTTCAAGTTTCAAAAACTTTGAAAGCGCCCATATCTCGAGAACGGTAATAGCTAGAGGGACCGCGCGCGGCGCCGTTCGATTCGCGCTCGAGGAGAACGCTTCTTTTGACCTATAATATGTTGGGGCTATACACACGTTTTAGGCCTATTTTTTCAGGGACGATTTTTGCTTAAAAATTTTCCAATCCAAAATTCCGGTTTTTTTGCCCATATCTCCCGAAACGGAAGACCCCTAGCGGCCACGGCGCTTTCAAATATGGAATCCTCGTCGAAATAAGCGCGTCGACGGTATACTAATACGTTAGGGTTGCGGCGGCCTTCGTTCGGCCGAAATAGCAGGTAATATGTGCCTGGGTAAGAAATAAGGCCCAAGAAAGCGCGTGCTTTTTTCGTCTCTTCACACATAACTTCGGAACGGCAAGAGCTAGGGTGTTCTGCTTGGTCTCAAAAGATCCGGAACGACCAGAGGAACAAGCTGGAAGCCGCTAAAACAAAATCGGAGGCGGTAGTTCGCGACCGCAAATTAAGAATTTTAGGTCGAAAAATTAAGGAAATAGGGAACAAAAAACGCGTGTTTTTTTCGTCTCTTCAACATAACTCCGGAACGGCAAGAGCTAGGGTGTTCTGCTTTGGTCTCAAAAGTACCGGAACGACCAGGGGAACAAAGCTGGAAGCCGCTAAACAAATCGGAGCGGTAGTCGCTCGCAATTAAGAATTTTAAGGTCGAAAAATAAGGAAAGTTAACGATTTTTATACACATTTTTTGCGAATATCTTCGAGAACGGTTAGAGATATTCGAGTTCCGGTTTTTCCTGCGTTCGATTACCCGATAAAATACGCTTCTGATGGACTATCCGGAAAGGCTCTAGCGGCGATTTTTATCGTCAAACTTTAACCTCAAATATCTCGGAAACGGTTTAGAGATATCGGATCGCGCTTTTCACCATTCGATTCGCCGTCAAAATGCGCTTTCTGATGGATCATATTAGAAAGGCTCTAGCGTCGTTTTAATTTTTCAAAACTTTAACCTCAAATATCTCGGAAACGGGTAGAGATATCGAAGCGCGCTCCTCGCCATTCGATTCCCCGTCGGAAGGCGCTTCTAGAGGTCACCTTGCGGTCGTTTTCAAGTTTCAAACTTTGAAACGCCCATATCTCGAGAACGGTAATAGCTAGAGGGACGGCGCGCGGCGCCGTTCGATTCCGCTCGAGCAGACGCTTCTTTTGACCTATAATATGTTGGGGCTATCTCGACGTTTAGGCTATTTTTCAGCGATTTTTGCTTAAATTTTCCATCAAAATTCCGGTTTTTTGCCCATATCTCCGGAACGGAGACCGCTAGCGCCACGGCGCTTTCAAATATGGAATCCTCGTCGAAATACGCGTCCGACGGTATATAATACGTTAGGGTTGCGGCGCCTTCGTTCGGCCCGAAATAGCAGGTATATGTGCCTGGGTAAGAAATAAGGCCCAAGAAACGCGTGTTTTTTTCGTCTCTCTTCAACATAACTCCGGATGTTCTGCTTGGGTCTCAAAAGATCCGGAACGACCAGGGGAACTCTGATGAAGCCGTTAAAAACAGAATCGGAGCGGTAGTTCGCTCGAAAATTAAGAATTTTAGGTCGAAAAATAAGGAAATTTAACGATTGTTACACATTTTTGCGAATATCTCGAGAACGGTTAGAGATATCGAGTTCCGGTTTTTCTGCGTTCGACTTCCCGATAAAATCCGCTTCTGATGGACTATCCGGAAAGGCTCTAGCGGCGATTTGTTATCGTCAAAACTTTAACCTCAAATATCTCGGAAACGGTTAGAGATATCGGATCGCGCTTTTTCACCATTCGATTCGCCGTCAAAATGCCGCTACTGAAGGATCATATTAGAAGGCTCTAGCGTCGTTTTAATTTTTCAAAACTTTAACCCTCAAAAATCTCGGAAACGGGTAGAGATATCGAAGCGCGCTCCTGCGCCATTCGATTCCCGTCGGAAGCGCTTCTAGAGGTCACCGTTGCGGTCGTTTCAAGTTTTCAAACTTTGAACGCCCATATCTCAGAACGGTAAATAGCTAGAGGGACGCGCCGAGGCGCCGTTCGATTCCGCTCAAGGAGACGCTTCTTTAGACTATAAAATGTTGGGCGTATCTCGACGTTTAGGCTATTTTTTCAGCGATTTTGGCTTAAATTTTCCATCAAAATTCCGTTTTTTGCCCATATCTCCGGAACGGAACCGCTAGCAGCACGGCGCTTTCAAATATGGAATCCTCGTCAGAAATACGCGTCGACGGTATATAATACGTTAGGGTTGCGGCGCCTCGTTCGGCCCGAAATAAGCAGGTATATATGCCTGGGTAAGAAATAAGCCCAAGAAACGCGTGGTTTTTTCGTCTCTTCAAACATAACTCCGGAACGGCAAGAGCTAGGGTGTTCTGCTTGGTCTCAAAAGATTCGAACGACCAGAGGAACAAGCTGGAAGCCCCTAAACAAAATCGGAGCGGTAGTTCGCTCGCAAATTAAGAATTTAGGTCGAAAAAAAGGAAATAAGGACCAAGAAACGCGTGTTTTTTTCGTCTCTCAACATAACTCCGAAACGCAGTAGCTAGGCTGTTCGCTTGGCTCAAAAAATCCGGAACGACCAGGAACATGCTGGAAGCCGCTAAAACAAAATCGGAGCAGTCAGTTCGCTCGCAAATTAAGAATTTTAGGTCGAAAATAAGGAAATTTAACGATTTTTACACATTTTTGCGAATATCTCGAGAAACGGTTAGGATATCGAGTTCCGGATTTGCTGCGTTCGACTCCCCGAATAAATGCGCTTCTGATGGACTATCCGGAAGGCTCTAAGCGGCGATTTTTATCGTACAAAAACTTTACCTCAAATTATCTCGGAAACGGTTAGAGATATCGGATCGCGCTTTGCACCATCGATTCGCCGTCAAAATGCGCTGCTGATGGGATCCATATTAGAAGGCTCTAGCGTCGCTTTACAATTTTTCAAAACTTTAACCTCAAATAATCTCGGAAACGGGTAGAGATATCAAGCGCGCTCCTCGCCATTCGATTCCCCGTCGGAAGGCGCTTCTAGAGGCTCACCTTGCGGTCGTTTTCAAGTTTCAAACTTTGAACGCCCATATCTCGAGAACGGTAATAGCTAGAGAGGGACGCGCGTGGCGCCAGTTCGATTCCGCTCAAGGAGACGCTTCTTTTGACCTATAATACGTTGGGGCTATCTCGACTTTAGGCTATTTTTCAGCATTTTTGCTTAAATTTTACCATCAAAATTCCGGTTTTTTGCCCATATCTCCGGAACGGAGACCGCTAGCGCCAACGGCGCTTTCAAATATGGAATCCTCGTCGAAATACGCGTCGACGGTATATAATACGTTAGGGTTGCGGCGCTTCGTTCGGCCCGAAATAGCAGGATATGTACCTGGTAAGAAATAAGCCAAAAGAACGCGTGTTTTTTTCGTCTCTTCAACATAACTCCGGAACGGCAAGAGCTAGGTGTTCTGCTTGGTCTCAAAGAGATTGGAACGACCAGAGAACAAGCTGGAAGCCGCTAAAACAAAATCGGAGCGGTGTTAGCTCGCAACCAAATTAAGAATTTAAGGACCTAAATAAGAAAGAAGGACAAAGAAAACGCGTGTTTTTTTCGTCTCTTCAACATAAACTCCGGAACGGCAGTAGCTAGGCTGTCCTGCTGGTCTCAAAGATCCGGAACAACACAGGAACATGCTGGAAGCCGCTAAAACAAAAAGGAGCGAGAGGTAGTCGCCTCGCAAAGATAAAATTGTAGGTCGAGAAAAAAAGGAAATTTAACGATTTTTACACATTTTGCGAAATTCGAGAACGGTTAGAGATATCGAGTCCGGTTTTCTGCGTTCGACTCCCGATAAATGCGCTCTGATGGCTATCCGAAAGGCTCTAGCGGCATTTTATCGTCAAAACTTTAACCTCAAATATCTCGGAAACCGTAAGAGATATCGATCGCGCTTTTCACCAATCGATTCCCGTCAAAATGCGCTTCTATGATCATATTAGAAGGCTCTAGCGTCGTTTTAATTTTGCAAAACTTTAACCTCAAATTCTGGAAACGGTAGAAGAGCGAGACGCTCCTCGCCATTCGATTCCCCGGCGAAGGCGCTTCGAGAGGTCACCTTGCGGTCGTATTCAAGTTTCCAAACTTTGAACGCCCATACTCGAAACGAATAGCTAGAGGCGCGCGTGCGCCGTTCGATCCGCTCAGGAGACGCTTCTTTTGACCTATAATATGTTGGGGCTATCTCGACGTTTAGGCTATCTATCAGCGATTTTGCTTAAATTTTCCATCAAAATTCCGGTTTTGCCCATATCTCCGGAACGGAACCGTAGCGCCACGGCGCTTTCAAATATGGAATCCTCGTGAAATACGCGTCCGAAGGTATATATACGTTAGGGTGCGGCGCCTTCGTTCGGCCCGAATAGCAGGTATATGTGCTGGTAAGAATAAGGCCCAGAAACGCGTGTTTTTTTCGTCTCTTCAACAAACCCGGAACGGCAAGAGCTAGGGTGTTCTCTTGGTTCAAAGATCCGGAACGCCAGAGAACAAGCTGGAACCGCTAAACAAAATCGGAGCGTAGTTCGCTCGCAAATGAAGAATTTTAGGTCGAAAAATAAGGAAATAGGACAAGAAACGCGTGTGTTTTTCGTCTCTTCAACATAACTCGAACGGCAGTAGCTAAAGGCTTTCTGCTGGTCCCAAAAGATCGGAAGACCAGGAACATGCTGAAGCCGCTAAACAATCGAGCGGAGTTCGCTCGCAAATTAAGAATTTAGGTCGAAAAAAAAGGAATTTACGATTTTACACATTTTTGCGAATAACTCGAGAAACGGTTAGAATATCGAGTTCGGTTTTCTGCGTTCGATCCCCGATAAAATGCGCTTCTGATGACTACCGGAAAGGCTCTAGCGGCGATTTTTATCGTCAAAACTTTAACCTCAAAATCTCGGAAAGGTTAGAGGATATCGGATGCGCTTTTACCATCGATCCCGTCAAAATGGCTTCTGATGATCATATTGAAGGCGCTAGCGTCTTTTAATTTTCAAAAAACTTAACCTCAAATATCTCGGAAACGGTAAGATATCAACCGCTCCTACCCATTCGATCCCCGTCGGAAGCGCTTCTAGAGGTCACCTTGCGGCGGTTTCAAGTTCAAACTTTGAACGCCCATACTCGAAACGGTAATAGCTAGAGGGACGCGCGCCGGCCGTTCGATTCCCCCGAGGAGACGCTTCTTTTGACCTATATATGTTGGGCTATCTCGACGTTTAAGCTATTTTTCACGATTTTGCTTAAATTACCATAAAATGCCGGTTTTTGCCCATATCTCCGGAACGGAGACCCCTAGCGCACCGCGCTTCAAATATGGATCCTCGTCGAAATACGCGTCCGACGGATAAAATACTTTAGGGTTGCGGCGCCTTCGTTCGCCGAATAGCAGGTATAGTGCCTGGGAAGAAATAAGGCCAAGAAACGCGGGTTTTTTTCGTCTCTTCAACATAACTCGGAAACGCAAAGCTAGGGTGTTCTGCTTGGCTCAAAGATCCGGAAGACCAGAGGAACAAGCTGGAAGCGCTAATACAAATCGGAGCGTAGTTCGCTTCCAAATTAGAATTTTAGGTCGAAAATAAGAAATAGGACCAGAAACGCGTGTTTTTTTCGTCTCTTCACATAACTCCGACGGCAGTAGCTAGGCTGTTCTGCTTGGTCTCAAAAGATCCGAAACGACCAGGAATATGCTGGAGCCGTTAAACAGAATCGCGCGGTAGTTCGCTCGCAAATTAAGATTTTAGGTCGAAAAATAAGGAATTTAACCATTTTACACATTTTGCGAATATCTCGAGAACGGTTAGAGATATCGAGTTCCGGTTTCGCGTTCGTTCCCCGATAAAATGCCTTGATGACTATCCGGAAAGCCTACGGCGATTTTTATCGTCAAAACTTTAACCCAAATATCTCGGAACGGTTAGAGATATCGGAACGCGCTTTACATTCGATCGACGCAAAATGCGCTTCTGATGATCATAATAGAAGCTCTAGCGTCGTTTAATTTTCAAAACTTAACCTCAAATCTCGGAAACGGTAGAGATATCGAAGCGCGTCCTCGCCATTCGATTCCCCGCGGAAGGCGCTCTAGAGGTCACTGCGGTCGTTTTCAAGTTTCAACTTTGAACGCCCATATCTCGAGAACGGTAATAGCTAGAGGACGCGCGCGGCGCCGTCGTTCGCTCGAGCAGACGCTTCTTTGACCTATATAGTTTTGCAGCTATCCGACTTTAGGCTATTTTTCAGCGATTTTGCTTAAATCCATCAAAATTCCGTTTTTTCCCATATCTCCGGACGGAGAACCGCTAGCGCCACGGCGCTTTCAAATTGGAATCCTGTCGAAATACGCGTCCGACGGTATATAATACGTTGAGGGTTGCGGCGCCTTCGTCCGGGCCCGAAATAGCAGGTATATGTGCCTGGGTAAGAAATAAGCCAAGAAACGCGTGTTTTTTCGTCTCTTCACAGACCCGGAACGGCAAGAGCTAGGTGTTCCGCTTGGTCTCAAAAGATCCGAACGACCGAGGAACAACTGGAAGCCCCTAAAACAAAAGCGAGCGTAGTTCGCTCGCAAATTAGAATTTAAGTCGAAAAATAAGGAAATTTAACGATTTTACACTTTTGCGAATATCGCGAGAACGGTAGAGTATCAGTTCCGTTTCTGCGTTCGATTCCCCGATAAAATGCCCTGATGGACTATCCGAAAGGCATAGCGGCGATTTTTATCGTCAAAACTTAAACTCAAATACTCGAAACGGTTAAGATATCGGATCGCGTTTTCACCATTCGATTCGCCGTCAAAAATGCTTCTGATGGAGCATATAGAAGGCTCTAGCGGCGTTTTAATTTTCAAAACTTTAAACCAAAATAGCTCGGAACGGGTAGAGATATCGAAGCGCGCTCCTCGCATTCGATTCCCCTCGGAAGGCGCTTCTAGAGTACCTTGCGGTCGTTTCAAGTTTCAAACTTTGAACCCCCATTCTCGAGAACGTAATAGCTAGAGGGACGCGCGCGGCCCTTCGATTCCGCTCGAGGAGACGCTTCTTTGACCTATAAAATGTTGGGGCTACGCGACGTTTAGGCTATTTCACGATTTTGCTTAAATTCCATCAAAAATTCCGGAATTTGCCCATATCTCCGGAACGGAACCGCTAGCGCCACGGCGCTGCAAATATGGAATCCTCGTCGAAATACGCGTCCGACGGTATAAATCATTAGGTTGCGGCGCCTGCTTCGGCCCGAAAGAGCAGGGATATTGCTGGGAGAAATAATGCAAGAAACGCGTGTTTTTTCGTCTCTTCAACATAACTCCGGAACGCAAAGTAGGTGTTCGGCTTGGGCTCAAAGGATCCGGAACGACCAGAGAACAAGCTGGAAGCGCTAAACAAAATCGGAGCGGAGTTCGCTCGCAAATTAGAAATTTAGGTCGAAAAATAGGAAATAGGGACCAAAAACGCTGTTTTTTTCGTCTCTTCAACATAACTCCGGAACGGCAGTACTGGCTGCTCTGCTGGTCTCAAAAGATCCGGAACGACCAGGGAACATGTGGAAGCCGTAAACGAACGGAGCGTAGTTGTCGCAATTAAGAATTTTGGGTCGAAATAAGAAATTAACGATTTTTACACATTTTTGCGAATATCTCGAGAAGGATGGAGATATCGAGTTCCGGTTTCTGCGTTCGATTCCCCGATAAAATGCGCTTCTGATGGACATCCGGAAAGCTCTAGCGGCGATTTTTATCGTCAAAACTTTAACCTCAATATCTCGGAAACCGTAAGATATCGGATCGCGCTTTCCACCATGCGATTCCCGTCAAATGCGCTTCTTGATGATACAATTAAAAGCTCTAGCGTCGTTTTAATTTTCAAAAACTTTAACTCAAATATCTCGAAAACGGTAGAGATATCGAAGCGCGCTCCTCGCCATCGATTCCCCGTCGGAAGGCCTTCTAGAGTACCTTCGGTCGTTTCAAGTTCAAACTTTGAAAGCCAGATCTCGAGAACAGGTAATAGCTAGAGGGACGCGCGCGCGCAGTTCGATCCGCTCGAGGAGACGCTTCTTTTGACCTATAATATGTGGGGCTATCTCGACGTTTAGGCTATTTCAGCGATTTTTGCTTAATTTTCCATCAAATTCCGGTTTTTCCCAATCTCGGAACGGAGACCGTAGCGCCACGGCTTTCAAATATGGAATCCTGTCGAAATACGCGTCCACGGTATATAATACTTTAGGCGTGCGGCGCCTTCGTTCGGCCCGATGCAAGTATATGTGCTGGTAAGAATAAGCCCAGAAACGCGTGTTTTTTCGTCTCTCAACATAACTCCGGAACGCAAGAGCTAGGTGTTCGCTTGGTCTCAAAAATCCGAACACCAGAGGAAAAAGCTGGAAGCCGCTAAAACAAAATCGGAGCGGTAGTTCGCTCGCAAATTAAGAATTTAGGTCGAAAAATAGGAAATGGGACCAAGAAACGCGTGTTTTTTTCGTCTCTTCAACATAACTCCGGAACGGCAGTAGCTAGCTGTTCTGCT
The DNA here is from genome assembly GCA_004143645.1 of Protaetia brevitarsis. NCBI lineage: Eukaryota > Metazoa > Arthropoda > Insecta > Coleoptera > Scarabaeidae > Protaetia > Protaetia brevitarsis. The sequence continues at coordinate 22,944 of RXPK01004301.1, forward strand.
TGTCTCAAAGATCCGGAACGACCGGGGAACATGCTGGAAGCGTTAAAACAGAATCGGAGCGGTAGTCGCTCGCAATTAAGAATTTTAGTCGAAAAATAAGGAAATTTAACGTTTTTACACATTTTTGCGAAATCTCGAAAGGTTAGAGATATCGATTCCGTTTTCTGCGTTCATTCTCCGATAAAATGCGCTTCTGATGGACTATCCGGAAAGGCTCTAGCGCGATTTTTATCGTCAAAACTTAACCTCAATATCTCGGAAACGGGTAGAGATATCGGATGCGCTTTCACCATTCAGTCGCCTCAAAATCGCTCTGATGGATCAATTAGAAGGCTCTAGCGTCGTTTTAATTTTTCAAAACTTTAACCTCAAAATATCTCGAAACGGTAAGATATCGAAGCGCGCTCCTCGCATTCGATTCCCCGTCGGAGGCGCTTCTAGAGGTCACCCTTGCGCTCGTTTTCAGTTTCAAACTTTGAACGCCCCTATCTCAAGAACGGTAAGAGCTAGAGGACGCGCGCGGCCGTTCGATCGCTCGAAGCAGACGCGTCTTGTGACCTTATATAGTTGGGCTAATCTCGACGTTTAGGCTATTTTCAGCGATTTTTGTTAAATTTCCAATCAAAATTCCGGTTTTTTGCCCAATCTCCGGAACGGAGCAAATATGGAATCCTCGTCGAAATAGCGTCCGACGATATAAAACGTTAGGGTTGCGGCGCCTTCGTTCGGCCCGAAAAGCAGGTATATGTGCCTGGGTAAGAAAAAAGCCCAAGAACGCGTGTTTTTTTCGCTCTCAACATAATCCGAACGGCAAAACTAGGGTGTTCTGCTTGGTCTCAAAAATCCGGAACGACCAGAGGAACAAGCTGGAAGCGCTAAAACAAAATCGAGGGTAGTTCGCTCGCAAATTAAGAATTTTAAGTCGAAAAATAAGAAATTTAACGATTTTTACACATTTTTGCGAATATCTCGAGAACGGTTAGAATATCGAGTTCCGGTTTTCTGCGTTCGATTCCCGATAAAATGCGCTTCTGGTGGACTATCCGGAAAGGCTCTACGGCGATTTTATCGTCAAAACGTTAACCTCAATATCTCGGAAACGGTTAGAGATATCGGACGCGCTTTTCACCATTCGTTCGCCGTCAAAATGCGCTTCTGATGATCAATGAGAAGGCTCTAGCGTCGTTTTAATGTTCAAAACTTAACCTCAATATCTCGAACGGTAGAGATAAAAGAAGCGCGCTCCTCGCCATTCGATTCCCCGTCGGAAGCGCTTCTAGAGTCACTTGCGTCGTTTCAAGTTTCAAACTTTGAACGCCCATATCTCGAGAACGGTAATAGCTAGAGGGACGCGCGCGGCGCCGTTCGATTTCGCTAGGAGACGCTTCTTTGAACCTATAATATGTTGGGGCTATCTCGACGTTAGGCTATTTCAGCGATTTGCTTAAATTTTCATCAAAATTCCGGTTTTTTGCCCATATCTCCGGAACGGAGACCGCTAGCGCACGCGCTTTCAAATGGAATCTCGTCGAAATACGCGCGACCGTATATAATACTTAGGGTTGCGGCGCTTCGTTCGGCCCAAATAGCAGTATATGTCCTGGGTAAAATATGCCAAAGAAAACGCGTGTTTTTTTCGTCTCTTCAACATAAACTCGGAACGCAAGAGCTAGGGTGTTCTGCTTGGTCTCAAAGATCCGCAACGACCAGAGGAACAGCTGGAGCCGCTAAAACAAAACGGAGCGGTAGGTCCTCGCAATTAAGAATTAGGTCGAAAAATAAGGAAATAGGACCAAGAAACGCGTGTTTTTTTCGTCTCTTCAACATAACTCCGAACGCAGTAGCTAGCTGCTCTGCTGGTCTCAAAGATCCGGAACGACCAGGGGAACATGCTGAAGCCGTTAAAACAGATCGAGCGGTAAGTTCGCTCGCAAATTAAGAATTTTAGGTCCGAAAAATAAGGAAATTTAACGTTTTACACATGTTTGCGAATATCTCGAAACGGTTAGAGATATCGAGTTCCGGTTTTGCGTCGATTCCCCGATAAATGCGCTTCTGATGACTATCCGGAAAGGCTCTAGCGCGTTTATCGTCAAACTTTAACCTCAAATATCAGGAAACGTTAGAGATATCGATCGCGCTTTTCACATTCGATTCGCCGCAAAATGCGCTTCTGATGGATCATATTAGAAGGCTCTAGCGCCGTTTAAATTTCAAAACTTAACCTCAAATATCTCGGAAACGGTAGAGATAACGAAGCGCGCCCTCGCATTCGATCCCCGCGAAGGCGCTTCTAGAGGTCACCTGCGGTCGTGTTCAAGTTTCAAACTTGAACGCCCATATCTGAGACGGTAATACTAAGGGACGGCGGGCGCGCCGTTCGATTCGCTCGAGCAGACGTTCTTTTGACCTATAATATGTTGGGCTATCTCCGACGTTAGGATTTTCAGCGATATTGCTTAAATTTTCCCATCAAAATTCCGGTTTTTTGCCCAATTCCGAACGAGACCGTACGCCACGGCGCTTTCAAATATGGAATCTCGTCGAAATACGCGTCCGCACGGTATATAATACGTTAGGGTTGGCCGCCTTCGTCGCCCGAAATAGCAGGATATGGCCTGGGTAAGATAAGCCCAAGAAACGCTGGTTTTTTCGTCTCTTCAACATAACTCCGGAACGGCAAGGCTAGGGTGTTCTGCTTGGACTCAAAAAGATTCGGAAACGACCAGAGAAACAAGCGGAACCGCTAAAACAAAATAGGAGCGGTAGTCCGCGTCGCAATTAAGAATTTTAGGTCGAAAAAATAAGGAAATAGCGACCAAGAACGCGTGTTTTTTCGTCTCTTCAACAAACCCGGAAACGCGAGTAGCTAGCTGTTCTGCTGGTCTAAAAAGATCCGAACGACCAAGGGAACATGCTGCAGACCGCGTAACAGAATCGGAGCGTAGTTCGCTCGCAAATTAAGATTTTAGGTCGAAAATAAGGAATGTAACGGTGGGACACAAGTTTGGGCGAATATCTCGAGAACGTGAGAGATATCCAGTCCGGTTTTCTGCGTTCGATTCCCGAAAAATGCGCTCTGATGACTATCCGGAAAGGCTCTAGCGCGATTTTTATCGTCAAAACTTTAACTCAAATATCTCGGAAAGGTTAGAGATATCGGATCGCGCGTTTCACCATTCGAGTCGCCCTCAAAATGCGCTTTGATGGATCAATATTAGAAGGCGCTAGCGTCGTTTTTATTTCAAACTTTAACCTCAATATCTCCGGAAACGGGTAGAGAATCGAGCGCGCTCCTCGCCTTCGATTCCCCGTCGAAGGCGCTTCTAGAGGTCACCTTGCGGTCGTTTCAAGTTTCAAACTTTGAACGCCCATATCTCGAGAACGTAATAGCGAAGGACGCGCGCGGCGCCGTTCGATTCGCTCGAGGAGACGCGTCTTTTGACCTATAATATGTAGGGCTATCTCGACTTTAGGCTATTATTCAGCGATTTTTGCTTAAATCCATCAAAATTCCGGTTTTTTGCCCAATCTCCGGAACGGAGACCGCAGCGCCACGGCCTTTCAAAATGGAACCTAGTCGAAATACGCGTCGACGGTATATAATACTTTAGGGTTGCGCGCCTTCGTTCGGCCCGAAATAGCAGGTATATGTGCCTGGGTAAGAATAAGCCAAGAAACCGTGTTTTTTTCGTCTCTTCAACATAACTCCGAACGGCAAAGCTAGGGTGTTCTGCTGGTCTCAAAAATCCGGAACGAACAGAGAACAAGCTGAAGCCCCTAAACAAAATCGGAGCGGTAGTTCCGCTCGCAAATTAAGAATTTTAGTCGAAAATAAGAATAGGGACCAAAAACGCGTGTTTTTTCGTCTCTTCACATAACTCCGGAACGGCAGTACGCTAGGCTGTTCTGCTTGGTCTCAAAAGATCCGGAACGACAGGGAACATGCTGAAGCGTTAACAGAAATCGGAGCGGTAGTGCTCCAAATAAGAATTTTAGTCGAAAAAATAAGGAATTTAACGATTTTTACACATGTTGCGAAATCTCGAAACGGTTAGAGATATCGAGTTCCCGGTTTTCTGCGTTCGATTCCCCGATAAAATGCGCTCTGAGGACTATCCGAGAAGGCTCTAGCGGCGATTTTATCGTCAAAACTTTAACCTCAAAAATCTCGGAAAAGGTTAGAATATCGGATCGCCCTTTCACAATCGATTCGCCGTCAAAATGCGCTCTGATGGATAATGAGAAGGCTCTAAGCCCGTTTTAATTTTCAAACTTTAACCTCATATACCTCGGAAACGGGTAAGATATAAAGCGCGCTCGCCCCATTCGATTCCCGTCGGAAGCGCTTCTGAGGTCACCTGCGGCGTTTCAAGTTTCAAACTTGAACGCCCATATCTCGAGAACGGTAATGCTAGAGGACGCGCGCGGGCCGTTCGATTCCGCTCGAGCAGACGCTTCTTTTGACCTATAAATATGGGGCTATCTCGACGTTTAGGCTATTTTTCACGATTTTGCTAAATTTCATCAAAATTCCGGTTTTTGCCCATTCGCCGGAACGAGACCGCTAGCCCACCGCCGCTTTCAAATATGGATCCTGTCGAAATACCGTCCGACGGTATATAATACGTTTAGGTTGCGGCGCCTTCGTTTCGGCCGAAATAGCAGGTATATGTGCCTGGGTAAGATTAAGGCCGCAGAAACGCGTGTTTTTTTCGTTCTTCATACTCCGGAACGGCAAGAGCTAGGGTGTCTGCTTGCTCAAAAAGATCCGGAACGACGCAGAGACAAGCTGGAAAGCCGCTTAAAACACAATCGGAGCGTGTAGGTTCGCGTCGCAAATTAAGAATTTTAGTCGAAAAATAAGGAAATTTAACGATTTTTACACAATTTTTTGCGAATTCTCGGACCGGTTAGAGATATCGAGTCCGGTTTCTGCGCGTTCGATTCCCCGATAAAATGCGCTTCTGATGGACTATCCCGAAAGGCTTAGCGCGATTTTTATCGTCAAACTTTAACCTCAAATATCTCGGAAACGGTTTAGAGATATCGGATCGCGCTTTTCCCATTCGATTCGCCGTCAAAATGCGCTTCTGATGGATCATCTTAGAAGGCCCTAGCGTCGTTTTTTTATTTTTTCAAAACTTTAACCTAAATAGCTCGGAAACGGTGAGATAATCGAAAGCCGACGCTCTCGCCATTCGATTCCCCGTCGAAGGCGCTTCTCGAGGTCACCTTTGCGGTCGTTTCAAGTTCAAACTTGAACGCCCATATCTCGAGAACGTAATAGCTAGAGGGACGCGCGCGGCGCCGTCGATTCCGCTCGAGGAGCGCTTCTTTTGACCTATAAATGTTGGGGCTATCTCGACGTTAGGCTTTTTCAGCGATTTTTCTTAAATTTTCCATCAAATTCCGCGTTTTTTGCCCATATCTCCGGAACGCGAACCGCTAGCGGCCAGGCGCTTTCAAATAATGGAATCCTCGTCGAACTAGCGTCCGACGAGTATATATACTTTTAGGGTTGGCGGCGCCTTCGTTCGGGCCGAAATAGGCAGTATAAGTGCCTGGGTAAGAAATAAGGCCCAAGAAACGCGTGTTTTTTTTCGTCTCTTCAACATAACTCGGGAACGGCAGAGCTAGGGTGTTCTGCTTGGTCTCAAAGATCCGGAACGACTCAAGAGGAACAAGCTGGAAGCCGCTAAAACAAAATCGGAGGCGGTAGTTGCGTCGCAATTAAGAATTTTAAAGGTCGAAAAATAAGGAATAGGGACAAGAAACGCGTGTTTTTCGTCTCTTCAACATAACTCCGAACGGGCAGTAGCTAGCTGTTCTGCTTGGTCTCAAAGAGCCGGATACGACCAGGGGAACATGCTGGAAGCGCGTTAAAACAGAATCGAGCGGGTAGTTCGCTGCAAATTAAGAATTTTAGGTCGAAAAATAAGGAAATTTAACGATTTTTACACATTTTTGCGATATCTCGAAGAACGTTTTAGAGAATATCGAGTTCCGGTTTTCTGCGTTCGATTCCCCGATAAAATGCGCTTCTGATGGACTATCCGGAAAGGCTCTAGCGGCGATTTTTATCGTCCAAAACTTTCAACCTCAAATTCTCGAACGGTTAGAGAATATCGGATCGCGCTTTTCACCATTCGATTCGCGCAAATGCGGTTCTTCTGATGGATGCATATAGAAGGCTCTGCGGTCGTTTAAATTTTTCAAAACTTTAACCTAAATATCTCGGAAACGGGTTAATATCGAAGCGGCGCTCCTCGCCATTCGATTCCCCGTCGGAGGCGCTTTCTAGAGGTCACTTGCGGTCGTTTTTCAAGTTTCAAAACTTTGAACCCCATATCTCGAGAACGGTAATAGCTAGAGGGACGCGCGCGGCGCGTTCGATTCTCGCTCTGAGCAGACGCTTCTTTTGACCTATAATATGTTGGGGCTATCTCGACGTTTAGGCTATTTTTTCAAAAAAAAAGCGCGATTTTTGCTTAAATTTTCTCAAAATTCGGTTTTTTGCCATATCTCCGGAACGGAGACGCTGAGCCGCCACGGCGCTTCCAAATAATGGAATCCTCGTCGAAAATACGCGTCCGACGGATATAATACGTTAGGGTTGCCGGCGCCTTCGTTCGCCCGAAATAGCAAGGTATAATGTCCTGGGTAAAGAAATAGGCCAAGAACCGCGTGTTTTTTTCGTCTCTTCACAACTCCGAACGGCAAGAGCTAGGGTGTTCTGCCTTGGTTCACAAGATCCGGAACGACCAGAGGAACAAGCTGGAAAGCCGCTAACAAAATCGGAGCGGTACGTTCGCTCGCAAATTAAGAATTTTAAGTCGAACATAAGGAAATTTAAGCGATTTTTACACATTTTTTGCGAATATCTCGAGAACGGTTCGAGATATCGAGTTCCGGTTTCTGGCGTTCGATCCACGATAAAATGCGCTTCTGATGGAACTATCCGGAAAGGCTCTAGCGGCGATTTTTATCGTCAACTTTACCTCAAATATCTCGCAACGTTAGAGATATCGATCGGCGCTTTTCACCATTCGATTCGCGCGTCAAAATGCACTTCTGATGGATCATAATTAGAAAGGCTCTCAGCGTCGTTTTAATTTTTCAAAACTTAACCTCAAATAGCTCGGAAACGGGAGAGATACGAAGCGCGCTCTTCGCCATCGATTCCCCAGTCGGAAGGCGTTCTAGAGGTCACCTTGCGGTCGTTTCAAAGTTTCAAACTTTGAACGCCATAATCTCGAGAACGGTAATAGCTAGAGGGACGCGCGCGGCGCCGTTCGATTCCGCTCGAGGAGACGCTTCTTTTGACTAAATCTGTTGGGGCTATCTCGACGTTTAGGCTATTTTTCAGCGATTTTTTGCTTAATTTTCCATCTAAAATTCCGGTTTTGGCCCATATCTCCGTAACGGAGATCGCTAGCGCCACGGCGCTTTCAAAATATGGAATCCTCGTCGAAATACCGTCCGACGGTAGATATAATAATTGGGTTGCGGGCCGCCTTCTTCGGCCCGAATAGCAGGTATATGTGCCTGGGTAAGAAATAATGCCCAAGAAACGCGTGTTTTTTTCGTCTCTTCAACATAACTCCGGAACGGCAAGAGCTAGGGTGTTCTGCTTGGTCCTCAACGGATCCGGAACGCCAGAGGAACCAAGCTGGACCGCTAAAACAAAATCGGAGCGGTAAGTTCGCTCGCAAATTAAGATTTTAAGGTCGAAAAATAAGGAAATAGGGACCAAAGAAACGCGTGTTTTTTTGTCTCTTCAACATACCCGGAACGAGGCAGTAGCTAGGCTGCTCTGCTTGGTCTCAAAAGATCCGGAACGACCAGGGGGACATGCCTGGAAGCCGTTAAAAACAGAATCGACGCGTAGTTCGCTCGCAATTAGATTTTAAGGTCGAAAATAAGGAAATTTAACGATTTTACACATTTTTTGCGAAATATCTCGAGAACGGTTGGAGATTCGAGTTCCGGTTTTTCTGCGGTTCGATTCCCCGATAAAATGCGCTTCTGATGGA
>RXPK01004302.1:0-27465 GCA_004143645.1 Protaetia brevitarsis
GGGTTTTCGTTTTCTGCATAATTGTACTTTAACAATTTTGTTTCTTTATTTTAAAAATAAATTTTAATTGTTATAACGTCACTTAAATTCTGTTCTTTTATTTTTGATTAAACCTTTCAATTTTTGGAGTATTTAAGAAAGTCTTCTTTCACCTCTATTTACTTTTTCATCATTAAATTCAGTTTATTGCGAGGTAACCCTATTAGAATAGATTAGATTAAGGATTGAGGTGACCTATCACCTGTTTCACCGCGACCTTTTCAGATCTATTGTGATCCCCTTTTTTCCTAGAGGACGCTCTCTAATTTTGCCTTCTTAATTAGCGCCTATCATCTTTGAAGCGGCTTTCTTTTAAGTAGCTACTAGCTGTGGGGTTCTCCTCCCCATTACTAGAACTTGTCCTCGCCAGGCTTCACATTGGCACAGCACATGAACTGGTTGCTTCTTTCCTCCTCTTGGCAGTATCTGCAGTTTGCATCATCTGCCAGGCCTATGTTATACATATGCCATATCAGTCTACAGTGAACCAGTCAGCAGACTTACAATCATTTGACAGTCTTCCTGTCTTATTCAGTAGATCTCTCGCGAGTTCAGGCCCCTGCTCCTTTAGAGAACTCTTTTGCCTCCATTGTCCGGTGATTTTTGCCACAACTCTCTGGAGTGATTGTATATCCATTCATTGATGGATTTTTTAATTTGCGATTTGGTAGTGCCGAAAGATGGGTCGGCTCCAACGAATGGCCTTGACGAACCTCGCCTGGCAGCTCGTCGCGCGCCTCATTCTCCTCTCACGCCACGAGTGGCTAGGGACCCCAGGCTATCGGTTACTTTCCTTTGGGTGCCCACTCATTAAGGGCGCTTACACAATCCCAAATCAGCTTAGAGTCACGCTTGATGGAGCTAATCGCTTTAAGTGTGGATGACGTCGGAGAAGATAGCGGGACGCTTTTTACTCCGTTCGGTACATCTTCTACTCTCTCGACACAGTGTATTCAATTGCAGCAACCCTGACTTTAATTGTTCTTTTGCGCCCTTTAAAAATGTTTATCCGTTGGGCTAGTTAATTTAATTTTTCATTAGAGGTTACCCTCGCGAATTAAAACATGAATCTAATCACGAAAAGTAAAAAGCGGGTGAAAGAAATCTGACTTTCCTTATTTACCCCAAAAATTGAAAAGGTTTAATTACAAATAAAAGAACATAATTTTGAACGACGTTAATTCACAATAAAGAATTTATTATATAAAAAAAAAAAAAAAAAACAAGTAAATTACAATTTGCAGAAAAAAAACCGTAGACAAAGGGTCCTGGTCTAAATCAAAAAACTGCTCGAGATTCTAAATTACAAAAGGACAATGTTAAATCCTCTAACAAAGCAAAAAACCAATTTGTTCAAGAAGATAATCCTTTTTATATCAATATCAATCCACGTGGTTTCAAAATTAAAACAAACTAAATTAAACGTAGACAATTCAAGTAAATTTATAAAAGAAAAATTTAAATACAAGCACAATGCTTCTATTCACCCAACCGAGGTGATTAATAATAAAACTAATCAGCAAACTAGAAAACGGAAAAATAAACTCTTTAGACTAATATATCTTGCCGAACAAAAATAATAAATGATCTTATATCTAAATTGTGTACACAACAATACAATAACAATTATTATTAAGCGAGTTCCTTAATGGACAAAATAAAACAATTAACACGAATTCAATTCTCAAAATCAAATGAAATAACAAAATGGCAGCAAAGATTTAAAAATTACGTCTACTTACGCTTGCGTCTATCGAGAAACTAGTTCTTACAAGGTTAAACAGTCGTATATATATCAACAGCTGCGTGCAACGCAACGCACAAATCATAGAAGAAAACTAGGAAAGACATTGAATAACATGAGCAAATGCTATACATATTAAAGAGTGAAATTAATTTAAAACAACTGAACATTTAAATAAATAAATTAAACAATTAACTCAATAACTAAATATATATAAAATAAAATATTTATCTGTGAAAATTTACTCAAAACATTGACAAAGGCAAATCGGAGTAAACATGAACATCTGTGCAACTTAAAAAAAAAAATCTCGCGAAAACAAGGTGTTCGTCCACAGCAGTACGTGTTATCTAATATTGAAGGATTATACTGGTTTAAAAAACTTTGAAATAATACTTAGAGTCAGCGCCATTGTGTCGATAATATGAACATGGTAGGCGTGTACATTAACAAAACATATGTAGGTATTTACTAGTTATTAGTTTTGAGTAGGTAATACCAGCAAATTGTTATACTGATTGAAATTATATCAGTAATCAACTCCGACTAGATACCAGGCCCAACTATTGAGTGGGACGTACTCCGAGAACACCAGTCGCAACGACGGATACGCATAACATCTATACCTCTACGCATCAATATCATGTGCGCACTCCTGGAGTACTCCGATACGCTACCTTCTCCCAAACATTGTAAAACTATAAAGTATGACAGTAAATTTATTTAATACAAAAACATAATATTTAATTATTAATTTTCCCCTACCGAGGTTTTTTGGTGTTACAAACACAAAATTAGTTAGGTAATTATTACCCTTGAATAGTAGAAATGCTTACATTAAGCAGGTAAGTATTATCAGTTCAATATACTTATATTTTGGAAGCAAATAATGGCAATAATAGTTTTATGTACTTCTATCAAATGTACATAAATTATTAAGGTATAAATATGATAGTTTCCCGTTGAGAAAATCTATTTATTCAAATCTAAAATAATTATATTTGTGGTGAAAATATTAATATGTTCATAATGATTTTAGTATTGATTATTTGAACTAAAAAATTGTTTCGTCTAACAAATTCACGGGTTTGGAAAACTGAACAAATTTTATTCTCAATATAAATACATCATCTTCTTGCTTATACAGCTAAAACCAAATCAACCCCAAACACTAGATATATCGTGAATTACCGTCATCGCAAAAATCGAGAGTGGGGACGAAATATCTATCGCTCGAGTGCAATTAAGCAGTAGTCAAATAGGAGCTATACAGGGAGGCAGATGGGTTACCGTTAGGCAGACGTATTCAAGCCTTTATTTATTACATCTACTTATTGGTGTACTTTTGATGATTAAATTAGTTAGTGACTCGTGATTGGTTGATGTACATTTTTATTTAAGCACTTTTTGGCTGGAACTAATATTGTTTTCTCTATTTTTTTCCTTTCACTTATTTTATAAGTTCTAATCACAATTTAATAATTACTTGAAACTTATTTTAATTTCCTTTTTCGAAACTTTTTTGCTTTTCATTAAAAAAACAATTTCAAACAAACACTAATTATTGTGCTGACGTTTACTGAAAATATCAGGGGCAATTACTAGCAGAAGTAGGTATTCAAATATGTATTACTTGAAAAAACAAAAGACAAAAAAAGTAATTAGTGACTATTTCGAATGGTGTATATGTATGCGATTATTTTTTTATTTCTAACTAGATAGTGTTGACCACAAGGCTAATTTTGTAAATACGCTTCATCCTGAATGAATGCGTTGCGTTTCCCAAATCAGACTACCTCGGTACATTATGGGTACATTTCGTATCGTCGCTTCAGCCAGCATAAGAGCGGCGCGCTTCGGAAATATTCGGGTGTTCGCATTTAGAATAGCGCGTACGGTATAGGAAGTTATGTTATATTCAATGTGATGCATTTATATTCAAATTGAGTAATTATTTTTTGTGTGGAGGACATGCTGTAGAAATCCTTAAAAACCTAATACTATAGAATACAACCAGAGTAAATTAGTTTGTCTGAATTGAATTTTCAATGGTCGTGTGCTTAAGAGAACGAATTCAACAAATGTGAGCAAGAAAGAAGAAAGTTGGGAGAGATTAGGTTATAATATAAACGAAAAATAAATGTGCATAGGAAGAACAAAATTATTAATTCTAAATTCAGATGACAATGTCTATTTTCTACTTAGCCTCTAACATCGCCTACACATTTATTGTACGCTTTTCCGTTACTTAATTCCTGAAATTATACCGACGTGGGATATATCAATTATTCATGAAATAATTTTATGAGGATTATTATTGTAATCTAGAATAGAGAGATGATGAGTGGTTTGTACGTCATAAATAAAACATTTCACTTTACACGTGACAATGAATTTCCATATCAATTTTACATGTGAACGTAATCAAAACAACTCGACGTGTTAAAGAGCTGAATAAATAAGTTTCCTTAAAAATGCTGGATATTATCATGTATCATAGCATAAGTTTAGTGAGGAAGTGTTTCTGTTTATGAAAATGATGTTTCCTAACAATGGGTGATAAAATAGAGTCATGTGAAGACTATACAATATACGTTCTTCGAAAACCTCTTATTACAGTAATTGTTTCAGGTATGGAGAATAATCAAGTAAACTGTATAAGAATCAAGTGAATATGTATGTATATAGATAGGGATAGATATAAACAACTGTCGATTGATATTATACACTCGTGTCATAGGCTTGCATGTGGGTGACACTTTAAATACATTAAATAAATGTATAACTTTGATTTATGCTACTAGTATAATGTCTATATTTTTTATGAAAATCTAGTGGGGCATGACAATGATGTTTTATATGGATAAGGAAGATTTGAAGTTCTGGATTTTTTTAAATTAAGTGTGTATAAAAAGTACAAATGACAGTAAACTTATTGGTGTCAGAGACTTTGCCGTCTTGCCTTGTTTCGTTTTGCCAGATTCTGGAATAAAGGTGACTTTGATCAGCCTGCAGCCCAGTGGTATGTATTCCAGTAGCGATAATTATGGCGTGAATGAGTTGATGCCTGGATGTCTGTCTCGCAGGTTCCAGGTTTGTCTTATTGTAATATTGTATAGCGATGAAGTGGTAATTCTAAATTTGGGGAAATAGTCTTGCTTACGATATAGTTTTTGTGATCTTTTTTAATAAAGTATTATTACAATGTGCCTAGACTTGAATAGTGTAACTTTTTATTCGTTTTACCTTAAGTATTTGCCGAAAATACAGATTAATGATACACTTGGGCATGGCTATGTAATGTATGTATATGCATGTGTTCCGGAGTCATAGGGACAGGGCTTAGGCTAAAATACCTGACAAAAATACGACCAAAATAACCTAATAAAATTACTCTGCAAGTGACATAATCTAGAGGTATAGGTTAATATCGCATTATATTTTATACCGTTTGCTAACAGGAAACAGTATTTTCCCTAATTTGAAAAACGAATTCAAATTAAATAGACATATATTTACAATATTTAAAAAAAGGGCCACCTATCACTTCATGAAAAATCTGTAATTTAATATTTCTCTGCTTTATTGACAGGAGCGGACAGATATTTGGTGAATGCTGACGCTGAATTAGTGCCAAATGATTTCAATTAAAAAGAATACTCTATTTTGTTGTTTCAATATACGTATCTTTTTTTATTTATAATTCCTGACGGTTTCCAGCTGTTTGCGATCTTGTCTTGTATACCTCCGTGAAAATTTTTATAAAGAAATGCTGCACCTTGCCAGGTTTACTAAAATATCAGAACATTTTTTAAAACTTCAGAATCTTGGAACACCAATTTTAATAATTGTCAAGTGATATATCCTGGCGTATCAAGACGAATGGTATAGTATATACCAGTGGAATTAACGATATCATGTCCGCATATTATAAATGCATTGTTTATAATGTGCATAATAGTTGAATAAAGGTTTAATATTACATGCTGAATCTAAATAGTATATTTCAAATTAAAATTAAAAATTAAAGATTTTTAAAATTTACAACTCAAAACGCTTTTTTCGCCCGAAGTTATTTTCATCGACTTTCCTGCAGGCAGGTGGTGAACAATAAACTAGAAAACAGACGTTGGTGTTATCTTTTCTTATTTGTTAGAATTTGATATACGAAGTTCCACTTAGACATTGAAATAAAATTCCTTTATATGTATAAATTAAAATCAATAAGTAGGATACAAAATGGTATGGAGAACATTACCAGTGTTTTATTTGAATTGAAACTTAAAAACAAGGTTACAATTTACAATTAATTTACTGCTTTTTTTGATTTTTTTTTTTTTTTGAGTCCCGGTATTTTATATTAATTTAAACTACATTTACGCTCCGGAACTTCTTTTTATCCATTTTCAAAACAATACAATTTAATATTTGTCTATTCTAACCTTTGATGTCGCGAGACAAATCATAATTTGTACCAAAAAGTATTTGTCGATTATACAATACTATTCAGACTATTCTATAAATTGACATTGTCACATATATCTCGAACACAAATTTTGAATTCCTTCAATCAAATAAACAAATGTTATATTACTACTAAAAGCAGAGAAGCACAGGGCAAACTACGACTGCATTTTTAGATAGCAGCAAACGAAAATTATAAAGATAATACAAAGTATTAGAGATGGTTGCGAAATTGCAGATCTGATATTTCGAACCTGTTACGGTTACTCGAATTCGATTTAGATGTTTTCAATATTTTCTAAAGTTAAAACTATATTTTTCGGATTAATTATTAGAGAAAGTATTTATTAATTATAAAGGGTTTATTTATTGGCCTAGCAATAACAATACATAAACCTTGAGGGATATCGAAGATGTCGAGAGATATAAGATATAATTATTACTGTCATTTTGTTAGACCGATTTACTTCTTAGAACACAAATTTGTATACAGTCGTTAGTTTCAGCTTTTACAATATTGAATTAATATAAAAAAATAGATTTATTTCAATAATGAAACTTATATGCTTATTCCGCATATATAAAAAATTGAATTATGAGAAAATCAAATACCTATAATAAAATAAATAAATGGGAACGGCATAAAGTAAAAGCGCAAATATTGAATAGACCACTTTAAGGTAACGTACTCTTGTAAGTCGTATTATTACATTTGCTTCTCGGAACAATTAAATGTAGCAAGTTATTTTTAAGAACAGGTTTGTCAGCGAAGCAGGAGCAGAAAGATTAGTTTCAACCATCTCTACAAAGTATTGTTATCTGTCGTTGTATATGCTGTTAACGCTTGCAGCGTGCTTCGAAAATCTACTATAAGTGTGCGGTAACACTATTTAAAATGTAGACGCCTAAAACGTCAAACGCCAATCTTAGAGCCAGCAATCGGAGCTGTTTCATAAATAATACTAAACAACATTATTATTAAAGACGGACATATAGTAACATGTTTAATCATGCCTTTTTATTTTTTGGAGTGAAATTATCATTTAAAAAAACGGTGTAAGTATATGTTTACCTTCTTTTGGGCCCCTCTGTATAGCTAAAATTATTTTTGGGGTAAGCAGCAATAGAATCAATAAATAATGATTCTATGAAACATTTCCAAAAAATCTACAACAAAAAATATAACACAATTAATCAAAGATCCAGTGTTTCGTGGGATACCTGTACATCTTACATAATATCAAATCGAAGAGCAGAGTTAAAATGTTACGGCATACAATGAGGATAGAAGATCGGATCTGAAAAAATATTTACAACGCGAAAATGAATAAAAAGAAGAATGGTGAAGTAAGAAAAACTTGTATAAAAGAGATAAAAACAGCAATAAAAAAGAGGGGAGCAGTTGTATAAAATAAAACAAAAGACGCAAGAGAAAGAAAATTGGAAGCAAATTAAATGGAATAGAAAGGTATAGTAAAGCAGATGATTTATAACAAGCCATGCACCTAGAAAAATAAGTCGACAATAGGTAAGATAATGAAATATCTCGCTGAAAAAAAGTTGATCATACACAGTAATTGCTATGCAATAAACTGCATATAGCTAAATAGAGATTCAAAGATGCTTTAGTTATTTTTTTTTACTAATAGGTAGGTATTCATTTATAGTGTTTGAAGGAATAAAATCTCATACATTTTATAACTTGAAGTTTCAGGTACAGCTATATGTAATGTATGCCAAGGAATGTTAATCTCTATAATACAAAGAATTAATGCAAGTATATGATAGGCTAAGATAACAGCAGCGCTTTTTATGAAAAATAAAAAGCAATTGCTACTAAACTGAGCCGTTTAATATTTTTTCTATAGATATTTACGCCATGCAGAGGCAAATATGTAGGTGTTAAACGGTTTCGCCTTGAATAAAAAAATATTTTATTAATTTTATATTTTTAACAATGTGTTATGATCGACATTATCAGTTTAATCAAGGATATTCAAATAGTTTAATAGGTAGCCATAATAACGCCACAAGTAAAATTGAAAGTAACTGACTTTTAAATGCTAAAATATGTAGTCCATAAATAACATTTTACTGTTTGACGAAGGTTTTATATTATTCCTGGGATTCTCATTTCATGATTCATGAAATGGAATCAATGCTACTGCGATTAGGTATTGAAATGTCAACACTCTTTCGTAACATTCCTTGCTCGTGTTGCTTATTTGAATTTGTGATCGGTATTGTAATTTTCTGTAATTTTCATCTGTAAAGTTCAAATGAATGCGTGTTCCGGTTTTAAGGGATTCGTTTCGTCGAAAGAACCGCGCCGGGGCGAACTCGAGAATGCCAGCGAATGGAATTTATGTATCCATTGTCTTACAGTAGGTACTATCGTCAATGAACTATAACCGTTTAGCGGAAGATAAAATGTCAGTACTTGGAAGACATGGATTTCTATAACGTGCTGAAAAGGTAAAAAGTTAGAAAGGATTCTAGGTTACTAACACGTAGATTTATTTCCGCGGCGATAATTTATCAGAGAGTAGAAATTTATTTATTGCTTTACGATTTTAAATATAAGATAGTTATTTGCGGCTGTAAGTCATTTATAATTTTTACTGTTCCAGCAAGCACGAAATATATTACATTAGGTGTGATGGAAACCATAAATGTGATAGATGTACGAGGATTCTAATACGTAAAAATCAATTATAAATAAATCAATATTATGCAAACCAACTTGGCAGAAATTGAGAAATTGTTTAAAATATAGGATGGCTGATATTTTTATACAAGATATTATTTGACACAGCATATTTTTTTAAATTTTCGTTTAAAACTGAATGAACGGTTTTATAGCCTGGGATATTCATTTCAACAGCTATCTGTCTAGCGCTAATCGAGGGATCCCCATTTACTAAGTCTAAAATCTGCTCTTCTAGTTGCATTTCAGTGATTCGATATAAACGAAACTGTTTGCCGAAGACGTTGGTCCAATCTTCGAAAAACATTTGCATTACATGCACTATATACCATGTATATTTCTGCATCCTCGATAGACGTAAAATCTATCTTAAACGAATGAAAAAAAAACCTAAAACACCCAAAGAACGTGCAAGACAAAATAAAAGCAATATAAAGACCAAGGATGACACAATTTTTAACAATTCGACTATTTACAATGCTATCTTGAATATTGCATTCACTGTATTACGTTGTCATATTTTCAACGAAAGTACGTTAACAAAGAAATGTTAAAAACGAGGTTTAGAGAAAGAATTTAACAAAGACAGTCGCCACGTGCAAGTTTTTGCCAAATATCTACGCCCCCATATAAAACTGCAAAAAATGACATTTTCATTTTTCTCAGTGTACTTGTCCTCGTGTGTGGATGATAATATTGCTATCCGGTCGTCACAAGGAGGAGATATTAAGTTTGAAGTGTACTGTACAGTAAGCTTCTTTTCTAATGTCTTTCCCTTGCGATTCCTTTGCTACCACACGCTCTAAGCCGCGCACTTCGGCTATTTTCGAATTCGCAGGTGGCAGATATGAATATCATAGAGCTTAGTTTACGATTCATAGATAAGTATGCCCGATAAAATCGATGGTGCACTGTTGAAAATATTATCGGTGTTAGCGTTAATTTTGCGCTAGTAAATATTTTAGTGTTGATTTTCACAAACTTTGCCAGACGAGTTGACTACGCGTGTTTAATAGAACAGAAATCAATTTCGTGTGAATTCTTTGTTCAGATATGAGGATTTACTATTTTTCTAGACATTCAGAAGCGTCAACCAATCACAATTTTTCCCTCGGATAGAAACATAGAAACCCCACCTAATCTAATACGGTATTGCATTATACGCACCACGTGCGCTGCACGTGTATCTGTTTTCGGGTTTGTTTCTGCGTATTAACATATCCAAACAAACCAGCAAACGTGACTGACCTGCAAAGTGTAACCTTGTGTTATTAAACGTTAATTCCAGTGGGCATAAAATTTTTTAACATCTTAAAGATGTATTGGGAACATCTATTTACGCAATTAATTCAGATTTGAATCAAATAGCATAAACATTCACTTAATTTTATAATGGTTCTCAAAAAATCATTTTAAAATCGGCACGTTTAGTTGAAACCAAAACTTTTGAATGAGTGGTTCTGCATATTTATAATTGAGAAAACGTCTTAAAGAGAGAATATTATAGCACTAAGAAATAGGAGTTACATATTAAAAAGACGTCGTGTTTAGAAAACGGTGTTAAATCACCCAATAGATCGCATTCATTTAATTAAACAGCTAGTAAATTTGTCTAGTCTAGATCAAATAAAATGTGACTAGAAGTATTTTATAATTCCACGTGTCAGTTGGACAAAATAACTCCTTAGCAATAGACAATACTTGACTATCTTTGCTCGTCAAATTTAAACTCGTATAGTTCTCGACAAAATAACACGATAAGAGTGTGGACCTCTCCTAACTATTAAATTAGTCAAAAAAGTGTTAAAATTTTCAACAGTGTGGTGTGCTTTTATTACGTATTATTAATACAAGTAATCCTGGTTACATAGGATGTGAATTGGATCGGTGCACATGAATTGCCGCGAGAAATTGTTTGTTTCATAATGAGGAACCTCAACTGCGGTGAGACGTTTTCGTTCATATAAATAGACAGCTATTAGAACAGTCGTGTCATTAATGATTTATTATCTGTTAAAATTTGGAATCTTCCGTTCCGGTTTTTTCTCAATTTCGTCCTTTTATGCATTTTATATTTAAGTAAACTAAATCTTACATTAAACAACAGACCGAGATAATTATCATTCCCTTATACTTATAATTAATAATAAGTTATTGTATGAAACAAAATGATATTTTGCTTTTTAAGGATTTATTCACAGATTACTAATCCGATGCCGTCCCTTATCTATTATTATATTATTATTTATTTTATTGTTGTTTCTCTTTTATATTATATATATATTAATTATTAACAGTTCTATATATTTTAAGTAGCTCAGCGCTTTTATTTGTCGTTCTACTATCAGAGTTGCATTGAATTATATTGGGTGGTAATTTTGTAAAAACGATTCACAAAGACTATCCCTTACCCGTATCGATAATATAACATCTGTTAATTTCCGTCCTGATTTAGAAGGTGTAGAGATAATAGTATTAGCAACATATACACAATATAAATGAAAAATAAATGTATACAATAAAAACAGATGTGAACGAACAATACCAAGACAAACACAAATTTTAAAGGAATAGAAAACCTACGGTTTAGTGAACTTGCTATAACAGCCAACAGATTAATATATGCAAATGTTTCATTGGTAAAATTCCTTTGTTCTTTAAATATGTTAAGAAAATATAATTACATCTTGCTCAGGAATGATAATAGCCCTCTATGTTCTTTTCTACCTACGAATCCGAGCTCAGCCGAAGTACTTGACCTTGCTATGCGAAAAATAGTTTCGATATTTGGTCCTTGCAAAGGGGAGACATTCGATTTGGAGGGCACTGTACAGTGTACATGGGACATTGGTGTTACAACATCGATGTCGTTTATCGATGAATGAATGAATGAACTTCTGAACCAGTGTGCGGCTATTCATTTAACTTCACGTATAGCAAAAATTGGTGATCGCTCTTTTCCGAGCCGCCCGAGCCGAGTCGATCCAGTGCGCGTTCTGCTTTAGACATTATAACTTGCTCTCGTCTTCTGTCGATATTTAACTGGACGCGTACTTATTTTAAGTTATTCATTCAGAACTGGAACGTTCCAGTAAATATTACTGCTTATTTTTCAATTTTTAATGAGTGGGAATTCAAAATGCATTCCTGGTTTAATCGTGTTGTATAAATGAACCTTTTTTCAGATGTTTCATTTCCTGCAATCGAATAGTTTGCATTCTCTTCTTTCTTCGATATTTCCCATTTCGCTACCCATTTTAATAATAATAATAGTGGTTTATTGGCCAAAATACATAATACAACACAAAATACTATAAAGTAATATATGACGGAGTACAAAGCGCGACGTCAGATAACATTAGTGATGGAAAAAGTATGGGCCAAAAAGGCTATATCGCTGCCGCGCAAATGGCCTTATGACCGGTTTGTGCCTTAGTGTTCTTCCAATAGTCTAATTATTAAATGAAACAAAATTAAACGTAAAAAAATAAAAGTAAAATATCGAGTCACTGCAATCGACATGCAACAATGCGAACGAAATGTTATGTGACGTGCTCCATATTGGAGATATGGCAAGTAGTAACTATAGTGAACTAATAAGAATTGCAGCAATTAATAGTGGTAACGACAATCATAACAACAATAATATCAAACACAAATAACAGTAATAAAAGTACCAACATGATTGACAAAAATGATAACCACGTATACTGAAGGAGATGCAATTATGGAAAACAGTTATTTCGAATTGAGAAGATGCTGTCGTATCGGGACCTAATGACGAAAATTCCTGTTGCAGACTTGGACGGTTGCTTCTTAGAAAGTGATATCGATCGGTGGGCAGCAAAGTATCCATTGTAGACTGTGGTTCTCCCAATTTTGCCTCAGTCACAGATCCAGATCGTAATCTTCTTGACTTCTTGTTTGCTGACCCCTTTGATTTAATAATTTACGATTTTGTAGGGGCTGATTCAAGTTTTCTTTCACTATCCTGTCCTTCGCTGTCTTATGAAGTTATTAGTTTTATTTTGTGTCCAAAATCCAAAAAGTTAATTTCCCTTACACTTGTTGTTGATGGGGCACTGCTTGAGTTTGGTTCTAATTCGACACGGATAGAATCCTCTGGCTTACATTCATCATCACTTTGTTCAAGTTGGTCAGCAGTAAAGGCTTCCCCATTAACACTTATTGCATTTAATGTATGCCGTTAGACTGTTTTGGCGTGCATTATACATTCTGCAGTTGCCAACCGTAGAAAGGGACTGCAGATGATAGCGAAGGGCCAAGTGGTTAGGAGGAAACGGGCAACCCGATGGTCTCTTCGCTCGAGAGTGACGTAATCAATAACATTAAGTCATGTATAAGAGATCAGTATTAATAAAACCGTATACCAGAACACAAGTCTTTTATTTTCGAGGGACAAGTTTACATACAGGTGTTTCCTCAAAATCTTACTACGAATGCGTTCTTCATAAGTTAAGTCTTCAGTTATTACAATTTTTGTCCCCTTTAAGCCTTTTACATTCTTCAATACTTCTTTTTTCTTCAAAAATGATGTACATTTTAATAAAATCGGTCTGTTTTCTTTATTCTTACCTATGCAGTAAATATCATCTATGTCCCTCATTTATATCAACCTTCAATTAATCTTCTATTGTTTTAATAGTTACTTCTAGGATATTAATACCTGGTGTATAAAAACAAAAATATTATATTATTTTTCTTTAATAATTTTTCTAAATAAGTATATTTTTTATTTAATTCGTTTACTGCAGCTTTTTTATTATTTTATTAGAAGCCTTTTCCATGTTTAAGTATAGAGTTTATATGAATTTCTCTGCTTCGTGATATTTCACTTACGGTAGTGTTTTATACTAAAAATGGAGTTTTAAATTTCCACGTAGATCTTAATATAGGCGTTTGAGCAGTAGGAGTATTTTTAGAAGAAAATTGTTTAAAAAAGAGTCCCAAAAATCTCATCAACTAAAGAATATATTATTAAGAACCTAAAAAGATAATATTTTCATGATATGTAAAGCTAGTAAGATAAAAGAAATAAATGGAAAAAAAGATTAGGAAGCTTATAAAATGCCTGGATTTAAGCCAATTTCCTAGATAATTGAATACAAATATCCGGAATAGAAGTTGAAATCTACTATTTTTCATCGTAATACAAGAAAGCATTAGAAACTCATCGTATTCTTTATTATTACATTTACATGACATCCGTACAACATAGTTGCTATAGCTATGTAAATTTCTTCCACGAAAGGCTTCCATTAAACTAATTCATCTTTACCTAACCGTACTCGCCATACACTATAATAAATAGTCATTGAGAGCCTACACGCTATCGGTATTTTTCTTTCAACTAACACCATTAAAATGCACAGTATAAAACGATTTCGCTTAACCGCTATTAATGGCTAAAAGAGCCGGCAAGGCAAAGGCATCGATTTAATTGTTACTGTGTACATTTCGAAGTGTTTATTTATCGTTTTTATACTACAGTAACTCGATACCCACGCAGCAATAGTGGGCTCTAATCAAATACATTCTGTGTTAGTAATATTAAGTAACAGATTATTAATGGGTCGATAGATTGTCAGATCGTGACAAAGGCGTTGCGCATTGCCGGTAAAAATATTGGATCGAAAGCTAGAGATGTGATGGTGGTGCATACTCCAACCCAGAGTCGGGCTTAATTTTATTGGATCTCTTCTTCCTGTACCGTTCAAGAATAACTCTTTACGTAAAATATTCATGTTCGGGATGAAGAAGTAACAATAAAATTTATAAGACAACAATAATAACAAGTGTTTCTACAAGTATAGTTACAATTTTATTATCTGAAATAGTTTTTAGATATTCTCACTGAATCAAACTAATAACATCGAAACGCATAGGAAATTTTGTTGTAAGAGTTAGAAATAGTTTTGCACGTCATTGTATGCATAGTATTTCGATCTTCTAGTATATACACTGAGAGAAGATGTGTTAAATAAAACCAAAGTTGTGCAATAACATTTGAAAAAAAGGATGTCAACCGAAATTATGAAAATCGAAAAATTGGAGAATCGAGCCATCATCAAGTACCCGTATTTGAAGGGGTTAAGAGGTAAGCAAATTTACTAAGATATGCTTAATACCCTTGGCGATCAATGTCCTTCGTATACGACCGTGAAAAAATGGATTGTGATCTTCAAAAGGGGTACATTTTCCATTGAAGATGAATAATGATCGGGAAGGTCATTTTCTGTGTCCGTCCCCGAAAATGTTGATGCAGTTCATGACATGATTTTGTCAGACCGTCGACTTGGACTAAAACGAATATCTGAGGCAATGAGTATTTCATATGCACACGGCCCATATAGTTTAGTTCCATTTGAGCATTGGAAAAATTTCTGTAAAATGGATCCCCAAATGTCTGAATGTAGACTAGAAGCGTGCAAAGGTGAAAGCATCGCGTTCGATCTGTGCTCGGTTTGAAAAAGACGCAGACTTCTTAAGCCATATTGTTACTATGGATGAAGCTTGGGTACATTTCTACGACCCAGAAACAAAACAACAATCGATGGAATGGACACACTCTGGGTCTCCAAGGCCTAAGAAGTTTCGTGTTCAAAAATCTGCTGTAAAAGTTCTTGCTTAAGTTTTTTGGGATTGCAATGGAGTAACCATGATTGGTTTTCCGGATAAGGGCACACAAATAGCATGTTGGCATGCAAACAATTCGTGATTTAGGGTTCGAATTACTCGAACAACCTCCTTATTTACTAGATCTGGCTTCGCTATTATGTCTTTTTTTTAATTGAAAAAAGTTTAATAGGTCGTAAAGTTTTCTTCCAACGAAGAGGTGATAGAAGCTGTGGAATCCTGATTTGCAGAGCAAGACAAAAATTTCTTTTTTAAAGGTCTAGAGGCCTGAATAGATCTGAATAATAAAATATTTTGACTTTCAAATTTTGTTTGCTTTTATAGTAGGCTAAGAATTTTTCAGTACAACCTCGTATGTCATTGCTGGTGTGAAATAGAAGAAGCGCCATCTTCACGGCGATTTGTGAAATACATATATTTAACGTATTTGCTACCATATGAAAGAAAGCTGTTATCACGTGAATCCAATGGCGTTAATAAATTGATTAAAAATATGCTTTCCTCCACTATACGTTTTCCTTGTAAGATTAATTAACATTTTGGTTAACTCTGCAAACTTTTGTGCACAACTAATTTGAGATAATACGTTTTTATTGAATTTTTAGTGGCGCTGATGGTCTAGTAGCTTGTATGCTTTGTTATCTGGTGCAGGCCTGATAATGACTCATTTTTGAGTTTGCATCTTTTCGAATAAAATCGAATATTTTACAGGATGTTACAAACTTTTTCGTTTGTTCAAACAAATTTCGTTTAACTGTTGAAAATGCACATTAACTACTGCATATTAGCAAGTCCAATTTGTTGCTTTAATTGTTATACCATCAGAAAAAGATCACTTTGACATAGATATAAATTTAAGTCGAGCAGCTAAAACGCAGTAGTATTAATCTACATCTACCGACTGTTTCACTCACGTATTTTATTTAAAAAAGATTTTGGAATACTTTTCTAGGCAACGAAAATCTAATACAAATATCGTGTATTAGTTCATTTACATCGTTACCATTCATCAGAATTAAATTGCCGCGCTTATGTGTTGACGTAGAAAATGTTACATTTAACAGATGTTGAATATAACATTTTTAAGAACATTCTCAAATTAATTCTTGTATAACAGTGATCAACATTTACTTTAGTATTTGGTATCGCTTGTGTTTGACAATTCTTAATACATAGTATGAGTAGCATGTGTATTCTCAACCTTTTCACTTGTTGAGTTGTGAGTTTTTCTATTAATCTTAGTTCCTAATTTTGATACTATTGTTGGCTTTCTTGAATGTTTTGGGTGATTATTTTTAATTAATTTATAATAATTTAATAAATTGCACTAATCTAAGTTTTAAAATCAAATTCCTACTAGAAGTTCAAGAGATTTTGATGAGCTAGCTAGTTCATTGGTACACTCTGTATAAATAAATAATAATAAATAGGTATGCCTTCCACAAAATAAGATGTCAAATTTAGATTTGCTTTTACATATTTAGTAGTTCATTAATCATTAAGGTAAAAATTTACGACTGAGTAAACATACTGTGCAATATAATAACGAATCGCAGAACTTCGAGTCTTTCGAAAGCGCAACATACCAGAACTTAAGTGCGTACCGTGTTTCGCCATATACGACTATTAGATTTGTCTTCTTAGTGATCGGTGAGGCCAAAAATGCGCCAGGATTTAGCATACCATGCCGCGATTACCTTCACGATAAATCTATGACCTTAAAATCAAAAGTTATTTGATATGATCAATTGTTATTTGGTAGCAATGTTGCTTCAGTCACGAACTCGTTATCTAAGACGGCTTTGTTTTAACGTAACGTAACTGTCGTTACCTAAGTGTACGTATTGTCTGCCTATTCATCTCAAGGGTGATACAAATAAAGTATCTGTAGTGTTTATGATTCATTCAGATTAACGGTGAACCAAACATGTTCATAGATACTTATGTTTTATAACTGAATTCGTTCAGTTTTTTTTTTTGTAATTTTATTGTCCACAACTTTAAGTACAGAAAATATTTACACCAAATAAATTTTTGAATGGTACTTATAAAAAAAGGTTTTATTATCTAAACTAGACTAAATGTAAATAATAAATATACCTTTTCCTCATAAGTTGTAGTTCTTGATTAAATACAGCATAAATAATGAGCAAATATTCCTGCAATCGTAGTAAAAAATATTGCAAATGCAATTGCTAATCTTTAGAATATTTAGCACTGTTGAAAACAAAGAAATTCCTATTTATAAACGAGATGATCCCAAAAATTATTATCTCTACCTGGTGCTCTTACTTCTGTATTTTAATTTTTTTGAATATGCCTTAGGGAACTCACTTGCTGCACAAAATGTGTTTATCGCTCAGAAACGAATTTTGAGAATTATAATAAATGTGAGCTTAACTCAAGCTTTTAGACAATTTTAAGGAATTTAACATTTTAACATTAATTGGATTATATATTTTGAAGTGTGTGCCTACATATTCCTAAAACAGGATGAATTTAGGAAGAATACTGAGTTTTATCAATACTATACAAAGACTGGTGGTCAATTCCGGGTTCCTTTTAGTTATAGGAATTAAGTTATTTAATCTATTACTATCAAATATGAAAAAAAAATGTAAAAATTTCAAGAAAGCAGAGTGCACACCGGAAGCATATGATACGCAAACGACACAACCAGCAACACGACACGTGCCGCGTAGATTTAATTTAATTGTCATGTTACATATTGCGTGTCGTATCCCTTTGGTGCACTCTGGATATGGATTATATTAAGTTATCACTTTAAAATTCAACTAGCAAAGTATACCAAACCAAGTACAAACATACACATATTAGTGATGCCGCTATAATTCGTGTGAATTAACCTGAAATTTATGGCATTAATAAAATTTCCTTTTTAATGTGTTTTATTCCAAAAACAAAACTTTTCTTCTAAGGATTAAATTTAAAAAGAATTAAATAAAAAACGAACAATGGTAAGGTCCAATCATCACTTGAAGAGTGTCCATGCAAAATTTAACATGTCAATGCTCCCAAAGTTTACAGGAAACAATTTTTATTTGTGTTGGGAGATCTTTGCATAATTCTGTGAATCGGTAATTTATTTGTTAAGTTATACTAATATAGGTGTAAAGATTTGGAAGTTTCTAAGCAATTATTAACTGAAAAATTTGCATTTTTTTATTGGACTTTGTGTTTTGTTCGGAACGCATGTACTTAAATTTAAGTTAAGTTTTAACGGGACTACTTTGGAACTTATTTAGTTTTGCAGAAAAATTCGATACTTCTAAGAGTCGGTGTACTGAAATCAACTTATAAGCACATTTAATGCCATTCAATTAATTCATAATCGCCCGGCAGAGCATTAAATTTAACCACTATTGATGCCACCTGGACTTTTTTAGTTTTGATGTTAAATCTACTAGTTCTCTCGCTGGACTTGTATACTTTTGCGCAAAAATATGTTACTCTTTCAGACTAACGGACTTATTTAGTTTTGCATGAAAACCTATTTTTCAATTACACAGTTTAAGCACGACTTTTCTTATTTTAGTCGAAACCGACAACGCCAATGGATTAGCAAGGTGCGGAATTCTGTCAATTTTGTCTTGTCAATTCAATTCGAGAAAAAATTGGACTTGTTAAGTTATGCATGGACCGACACTCCTCACTTATGGTCTAGTGCAAGAAGTGGAAAAACTAATTTGGCTAACGCGAGGACTAATCTCCATAAAGTACAAAGATTAGCTTGCGTATCAATAAAAGGGAAGCAAAAACCTAGCCAAGGGCAGTTAGTGAAGTGATACTAAATTTAACTTTCCTTGATATTTTGGTAGAAAGCGCAATGAATGAAGGCTACAAGCAACAATGATTAAGTGTGGAGCCATTAGAAATAGATCACTGTCTCCTCAAAGTGACCAGACCTAAGATAGGAAAGAAAAAAAAAAAATACCCGCGAAACAGAAGAATAAAAACTTAACAGAGAAGATATGATAAAAAACAAAACATTCAAAGACTGAACTCGTGCAAAGATATAAACAATAAAATCAATAACAACAAAATATATTGTGCTAGTGACATAACAAACGAAAAGGGAAGAAAGCACAGAAGGACGTTCCAAAAAGAAGTGAAAAGAATATAGATGAGATTATACTAATGAATAACTGATGTCTGATTTTTTGCAAGAAAAAATGCATTATGGTTTGTAAATCACGATTTTTATGTTATTTTCTATTCAAAATTTATTTTTATAATCAATAATTAATTAGCAATGGTTATGTAATCAACAGAACAAGAGTAAGGCTTTACATTTGCTAGTCAACTGGTGCAATTTACTAGTATGCTGAAAGCAGTATTGCTAGTATTCTTCTATTTGTGTTCTATTTGTTGTTTAATAAGATTCTTAAAAGCATGCATTCTTTGATAACATTTACTTCAATTTGAAATCAGCATAAAAGGCGGACGGGCCTCCTTTCCACACATGCTGTTTACGCGGACGATTGTGGTACTAGGCCACAAAAGTAGAGCCAAATCCGAGTATTGACAAGCGATTGCATGGGTGGTTTTAAAAGTATTCAGGTGTTAACATTCACGAGTACACGGCTGAAAACGCATTTCGACCAGGTCAAACAGCAAATGTAAATCTGGCCTAATCAACAAGCACACAAATAACGTTTAAGTTCTTATCAAAATTACTGCTCAGAGACAAGGTGAGGTATGAACAGTCTTAATAGGTAAATAAGCAAGCTGACAGAATAGCGAAACTGATATTCAAAAAAGAAGAAAGAGAAACAAACAAACAAAATATTGTTTTAATGAGCTAAAAAATTAAATGTATTATATTAATTTGTTTCAAGAAACTACGCATGTGAATTTATGGATTATTGAGAGATATAAAGAAGTAACAACAACGTTTAATAAAAATACCAAAACAGTGCAAGTAATATGTTGCACAGAAAAACAGTTTGATGCTAAATAAAAACATGGATTACCAAATATCGTTTTCATCAATTATTAAGATAGCATAGAAGAGCAATTATTGTGCTTTTTTAAAATATAAATTAGTTAAATAATCAGCATGAAGTCTAGAAGATGTGTATCCTTGCACCTTTATACTTTTTAATAGATTCCAAGAAGTATTTGCTA
The DNA here is from genome assembly GCA_004143645.1 of Protaetia brevitarsis. NCBI lineage: Eukaryota > Metazoa > Arthropoda > Insecta > Coleoptera > Scarabaeidae > Protaetia > Protaetia brevitarsis. Next base: position 20,760 of record RXPK01004302.1, read on the forward strand.
AAAAAAAGCAGCTAGCAATATATGGATAAATGAAATAAAAAAAAGTTTATGTGTTAATGTTGATTTAAAAGTAAATGTTTACTACATCATCATTTTCTATTAAGTACGAATATTACATGATTAAATTAAAATTAATTTGTTTATCAGCCATAATATTCTCTCTAATAATTATGTGTTTTACCTACAACAGCAGAGTGTTTAATTACACCTTCAATTGCAAATAAAAGTAGGTATTATTGAGAAGATATATTGTCAAGCGTAAAACACACTACGTGAGCAATTATGTATTTGCTGTATATATACACCTGTCTTTATTTATTTTCTATTACTTCGTCTTAAGCGGATGTTACACTATAAAAGTTATTTGACAGTTCTTCAACATCTTTTATAGAACTTTTATAAAAGACGTTCATCTTCTATGAAATCTAACCCGTTCACACTTATTTATTAAATATTTTTTTTGTCAAAGCCCTTTTATAGTGTAATATCCGCCTTGTAATATTTTCAGGAACACGTAGTTAAAATAAATACAGCAGGACGCCCAAGAAAGCAATATTTGTATGTTCTGTCAATATCTCCTGCTTTCGTACTTTCTTACCATTTTTCGCTTACGGTAACCGTGAGATAACATACACTAACAAATAATTTTAGATTTAAGTACTACTATGATTACTACCTTTCAGTAAATTTCTTGCTAATCTAAGTCAATCACCATAATTGGCTAACCTTATTTGCATCAGTAGTATGTGCTTGTAACTGTGACCCTGGCTTTTTAATAGAGGTTAGTAATATTGAATATACATGTTTGTATGCATATCAAATATTTATTTATACAAACGGTACGGCTTGTTTTAACTTTCCCAGCCGTTAATTGTAATGATTCAGATTAGATTTAACAAAAAATTGTTTTGTGTTAAAATGATGTGTATGCATCAAAGCTGTCAGTTATAAATAAATTGTTTTGGCATTGTCAGTTATAAAGACGTATATGTGTCTCTCAAAACTTCTCTGCTATGTGCTGGATTTCTACGACCTACAATATTATTCATATCCAATTCGTAAGTATACGAAATGTAAAAACCAGTTATACATATGGCTTAAAATCATAGGTAAATTGATCTTGTTTTCCTAAACGTGACAACGGCAAGAATCCGAATTATGTCTGCGTATACACGACCTAGTACTCTATAATTGCATTCTCTAATCTTGTTTATTGAGTCAACAATTACAAACCGGCGCAAAAAATACAAGAAAGCAGGAAAACATGTGTGTACTATTTATGTATTTGTTCTAATCATTTTTTATTCCTTTTTGTTATTTTCCTTCTATTTTTTAGCGTCTTTAATTCTATAGGTAAGCTGTTACGTATTTTAATAGATTTAGTAGGATGGCCTTAATTACTGACCGACACTAACTGATTTTTATTTCTGAATAGCGTTAAGTTACTAATTTTAACTCTAAGTTCTATATTATATAGTAATACAACCTAATAATATAGATGAATATCGTTCAAGATTTAGTGGTTATTGAATAGACATAAATTTGTTTATTTTATTACGTAAAGTAATCGATTTTTTAAAATCCTTCTAATGCTCGAGCAACCGAATAATTATATTCTATCAGGAGCAAAATTGATATTATAAGAATTACTGAAAGAATAGTGTTCATGAAAGCAAAGCAATAAGGAGTTGTTATAAAATGCTGAAATAAGTTTTTTTTTTTATTTGAAAGGGGTTGATAAAGTCTAAGCAAGTTATTGCTTGTCAGACACCCTCGCAGAGTCAAATCCCCTTTCTAGTCATTATTACGTCCCCGAAAAAACCGGTTACCGCAACTGACCACAGCGAGATTCGAACTCGCGGCCCATCGCACTAGTCGACACCTCGCAATTCGCAAGGCATTCGGCTAATGCAAACTCCAAAAATATATCAAGTTGTATGTCTTTTTTCCCCATGGGCTGGTGTAGCCTGAAGAAGGTACTCGGCCGGAAAGGTTTATTGTGCCCCCATGTCAATTTTAACCCTCTCGGCCAGGTTGCGCCCTATCAAAGAAGTTCGCCAACTGGCTGAGAGTTAACTTACCAACTCTGGGTTCGTCCAACCGATTGCCTCTCCACTGCCGGGCAGTTGACAGGAAGGTGAGCAAGAGTCCGCACTTCCACACTTTCTGTGCAGAGGAGAGTTCACTAGCACCATGCGGTACATGTCTTTGTTTAATGCGCAGTGCCTAGTTAAGATTTCTGTGAGTAATCTCAATCAGTCCCTGCTCATAAAGACTGCCTTGCGGAGTCTTTCCTCATTCGGATAAAACCCTAGAGATTCACACTGTTTTGTGTCGGCGAGTCCATTCCAAAAGGAGCAGTGTCTAGCAGCAAGTTGGGACCTGACAAATGTTTTGATGCTGCCATATGGGCTATCACACGTCGGTTCTGGATCTAAGAACGGCAACTCGCTGGCGCCCCTTGCTAACGTGTTGGCTATTTCATTGTCTTTGATCCCAGACTGACCTGGCACTCATTTCAATGTAGCATTTAGATGTTCCGCTAGCTGTTTAAGTTTTCTGTGGCACCCAGTACCACCTCAGAATCAAATCTGACAGCCAGCAAAGCTTTGAGGGCAGCTTGGCGCGTCGGAGATGATTTCTACATTTCCAGTCTTGCCCAGGCAGTTTGAGAAGCTCTCAGCACAGGTCTGTATTGCAATAATTTCAGTTTTAAAATGGGGGACTCTAGGCTAAAAGCTTCGCCGTCCCGCTCTCCGTCGTTGTAGGTCGATATCTAAACTAATGAAACCTCAGCTATATGAAATCTTTAGGTATGTTAGTAAATATATCATAACTGAACATCTAATAAGACGAAAAAATAATTGTTAGGCATTGTATTATCCTTAATTTTATTCAGGTCTAGAAAATATTTAACTATATGCAAGTAAAGGTGCTTTTGAAGCAATTTATAATTCTTGCAAAATATTTTGAGAAATGATAGGCCGATAAATTAATAGAGAAAGTCGTGGGTCTCATCATGAGTTTTTGGTAAACCGTATATCCTTGGAGAATGAGGAAGTAAATTTTTCGGGAATTTTGACAGGTTTTTACTTAATTATAATTTTTGAATCTAATTATTGATCTTCTTTTGGACTAAAGTATGGGTTACATACTTATTTCATTTATGTGTTGGAATCTCACAAAAGGTGTGTTAATTTTAGATTACATTCAGCTTCTGTCATAAGTTTATAATTGTAACATTTAAGTTGAGATTTTAGTTCCATAGAAATAATATTTCCATTAAGGCATCTGGTTTTTATTTAATTAATTAGCTGCGTCTCGTTGTTGCTTAACAAATGAACTAAAACAATGATTTACATCTTATCGGGTTTTCATCATCAATTGGTTATATATTCAAATTAAATTTTGAATCGTCAATAACTGCAAATACTGTTTATTTGGGAATCATTGTACTTCATTATTTTTAATATTTGAATTTTATACATATGTAAATCATTGTTTTAATTCACAGTTATCATCGTCGTGATGATGTTGTTAAACAACAATGAAACGTATCAAATTAATTAAATGAAAACCAGACGCCTTAATGAAATAGTATATTTTAAACTAAGGGAGGAAACTGCTCTATTGCAGACCGCGGGCAAATATTATAAACCGAGCCGAAGGCGAGGTTTGTAATTGCCAAGGCCTGTAATAGCACTTTCCTCCCGTGGGTGGTTTGAATACTATTTTTTTCCCGAGCAAGTCCAATTTTAACAAAATGTCTAAAAATAATAAAGACATACCTGTGAGTGACATGACAGATAGTAGGCTTAATCTGTCAAATATTGTTTGAGAACTGTCAAGTTATGTCCGTTAAAGTGCTTTAATAATAGTTTAATTGAAATTTAATACAAAATAATTTAGCAATTTTCTCATAAATGGACTCGGGTCGAATGCACTGTCATCTATCAATAATGTATTAATATTATAAAGAATGGTACAGTTTCATGCATGTCAATGTCTTACTTTCCTACCTTAGGCAGGAAAAGTAACCTACTCTTAGACATATGGGACAATTTCCTCCCTGCTGGGAAAAAATTTCTATGGACCTAAAATCCCAACTTAATTGTTACAATTATATGTTCTGCTTCTGCGAGTATATTAGTTCCATTATCTCTGTCAACGCTAGTAATGCTTACTTCGTTGTTGTGTTGTTTTTTTTCGTGTTAGATAAAGCCTATGTAATCTGTCGCTAATAGGGCACCAGCCCAGAACCAAATCTCTTTTACAGTCATCATTACAGCCTTGAAAAAAGTCGGCTATTCCAATTGACCAGATCGAGATTCGAATTTGCGACTCCTCCCAGTAGTCGAAATCCCTCAAGGCATTTGCCCACTATTTAAAAATATTATATATTTGTTAATGTAAGTAGTATTTGTTTAAATTATTCTGTTGTTTATTTTTTAAATATAATTAGAAATTATTTCAACATTCCTTCGGGATTTTATATCACCTATTTTTTGAAAATCTACCAAGAATCATATACTAAAATCTCTACAGTGAAATACAAATTTAAGCTAGAAGCCCAACGAACGAATAGTACTCTGAGTCCACTCTAATTTATCAACAATCTTAAAATACCTAAACAACTGAAATTAACTGTTGCGTAAATCGTGTTAAGTAGGAAACTTAATGAGTTATGCTTGAACCAACATGTAATTTCGTCAATTGACTATAATGCAAGTTGCAATATTAAATCAACTAAATATCATCTTATGATATATAATTTAAAGTAAGATGATATAGTATGAAATTATATTAAGTTAATACGTACATAAATATCAAGGCATTAAATACAAGTAACAAGATAAAAGATTAAAGGGCATGTATGGAATGCATATTTATATAATGTAGGTATAATTATATAATGGAAAGTTACGTTTCCTAATCTTTTGCCATTTATGTAATTAACCATTAGAATTTCAACGAAATTGTAATTAATTCTCAATTCCTATTTGATTGCGTCTGGAACTTTTTTTTTTTCTTACTGTTACTCCAGCGGCATTCCATTATCATTTTGCAAAAATAATAGTTTGTCGTAATTGTTTACTATATTAGTAACGAACATTAGAGGCCCACTAACATCTTCCATCATATTTTCAAGGCGCTTAAAACTTTGTATCATACAAACATACCAATAAGCTTTTGGAGAATTCAACTTATCTACATACATAATGGCTGCAATTTTATAGTAATCATGATGTTCTAAACCATTCGAAAATATATATGGTTGGTTGGTGTTTAATTAAGTGGTTAAATGAAACGATAAATTAAAGAGATTATGGCAAAAACTAAATGAAATTTTTGTTTAATCCAGTTTTTATATATTTTGACAACTATTTATTATTATGCATCACTAAAGCATGCATTTTCATCACGCCTTTAACGTGTTAATATAAATACTATCGTAATTCAATACCGATAAAATAAGAACATTTACTCCATATTTACAAGCGACAGTTAATTAGGTAATATCTAGAAGACTGGAAACTGCTCGAGATCAAATTGAAAATCGGATATTAATTATATTTTAATATATAAAGATGTTAATAGCGACCTCCGTAATGGCTATGCGTCAAAATGCAAATTAAACTTGATTTATTGCTAAGAGAAACCTCTACACATATGGGAGCAAAACGAATCAAAGAAGTGGTGGTCTTGTGAGAGAAGGCTCACTTAAATACCAGAGTTTCTGAGATATTAATTAGTATCAGTGTCAGTCAGGAACATAATCGTTGACATGTTTGAAAACAGTTTCAGACAACGAGAGCGGCATTATAAACGGACTAACAGAGATGAATGTACACATAAATGTTAAAAGTTCCTGCTTTGCGTTTAGACTCAAATGGAGTGGTACTTAGAAATGAATAGTAAAAGAATTAATAGGTAACATACTAATCACAATTAGAAGGGAATACCTACATTTCAAATCAATAAATGATATAATATGGACAAAAAGCGAATTGAATAAGATGTGGGCTCCATTTATCAGATATTTCAATAAAAATGGTAAAAAATACATAATATACCTATAATTACCAATGACCGTCAAGCAAAAAATTAAGGAAGTAAGATCTAATTCCTTATATGTTATGTCAAGGTTAAGGAATCCACGTATTATACATTTGGTAGTAAACACGGTTTAGATTTTTGAAGGAATATACGTTGTGCAGACGTCATATATGCTATTAACTTTGGTATTAATTTAGGTATTGACATTATGTAGTATTAGACTTTAAAATAATAATTAGTTAAAATATAACAGTAAAGTGAGCATATGACACATATATGAAGTCTTAATTTCATTGTAAACGTGTTTTGATTACAAACTTGTGTAAGTTAAAATGTTATATAGAAGCAATCCTATTATGTTATGATTGTTGCGAATTTACAATACTAAAACACAGAGAGAAGATTAGTAATACATTAAAGGACATATTTTGAAACTCATTTTGGTTTGGGGAAAAGCTAATTACGTTCCCAACATTTGTCGTGAAAAATGTTATAAATATGTGTTTACTTGGTTTAATGAATGGAACGTGTGTGGATTTTTGCTTTCCAATACTGTGAGCACTAGCCAAAATCTTACAAATTACATGTAGACCTGTACCATATAAACAAACTGCGTCGATAACTTCACGAGATGCCGATATTGAATGTG
>RXPK01004303.1:0-58759 GCA_004143645.1 Protaetia brevitarsis
AGTGACATTAGATAACGCTGTAAACTAAAGCTGAGAACTTGGGGTATTTATAAAATAATAATTTATTTCTTTAATGTTTTTGAAAAAGCTACCTACATAATATGATTTCTTTCTCAATATTTCAAGGTAATTTAATTTATTACTCGAATCAGCGTTGTAATTGAAGCAAAATATCCCTTAGAGCTCAAATTCCCGAATCCCTTTTTTCTACGTGAATCTTCAAACCGAATTCGAATCATGAATGAGGTTCCTCCTTCCACTGCTTCCCCTGTATAGAACTTGGTGTCGCCACTGTCGGTAGAAAGATAGCTTTTGTACGTTTGTCGGCTTTTATTTAAAATCGAATGGACGGGAAAAAGTCCCCGTGATATTTAAAGCAACCCTAGCAAATTGCCAGTAAATTTAACATTCTCCCGAGTATATCTACGTAGAGGACCCCTATATAGCGGAATCTAAAATCGCTCATGTTTGTTTTAATAGCGAATGAAATTTCGAACTAATTGCGCTTTGTTTGGCACAGATGCGAAAATATATCCATTATGAACGGTTTAGAGTTTTACACCAGACAAATTTAGTATCGAACGGGGGCGGTTTTATAATTAGAATATATTCGATAGCACCATTTCAATTCGCCAATTCGCTTTTTTTCCTCGTTATTATTCTCGAAACCCTTTTATAGCAATATTACATAATTTTACGAGCTTGTTAAATGCTGGATAATTTAAAATAATTACGTGATAAATGCTATATTCTGACGTACCGTTTCGGATAATTATACGGGATACAGATTTATTACATTGTAGTTTTATCAGTTCGCGTTTTGTGTTCGGAACTTTTCATTATTTTGACGAAACGTCAATTTGTTTAAATCGGGTAATAAAGGTAATGCATGGATTGTATTAAAGCCAATTAAATTTGCTGCGCTTATTTTGCTGTTAAAATACCGGCACTGAAATAATGACATATGGACGTATAGGCTTTTCAGAAATAATGAATATTTTATGTGTATTATTAAGCATAGATTAATGAGATTCCGTTTAATTTATTATTGAAATTATGAATGATTTAGCGTTTATATTTGCACTTATTTGATGGAATAGAATTCAGAAAAATTTTACATGTTGGAAATCAATTTTATTTTCCGATTTAAAAGTAAAAAAATGTCATTGATTGCTACTGAAACCTTTGACCCGCTTGTTGGAGCCCCAATTACTTCCAATTTTGCCCATAGTTTACCTAGGACCACACCTATTATGAGATCTTCCTATGTACCCAGGTATTTCTTCTGTGATGTCCCAACTAGAAATGAAAATTATTAATTAGTTTGACATCAATTTTCAAACATAGATTTCTTTCTAATCCCTACTTCTGGCAACACTGGAAACAACATTTTAAGCAAACACAGAGACCCATTGTATTTCTAAAATACAAAGAAATTATACCTTAGGGAGACATGAGTTTTGAATTTGACTGTACCTACCTATAATTAAAAAGTCCTATGAAATATAAAAACCAGAGTGTTATGTGTTCTATAATAAAGGAAAATGCTTTTTATCTTTTTAAGACGTGCTTTTATTGCACGATTTGTGCAATAAAAGCACAATTTTTCAATAAAATTTGAATTTACATATTAAAATCATTTTATCCAAGATTGAACGAGCCAAGAAGAAGGAGCACTTGCGGTGCACAATTTATCGATTCCTTAGCAAGCTGCTGAAACGCTGTCTTGACAGGTAGGTTGGTGCATCCACAAGTATCCCGTGTCCCCTAGCAGATAAAAAATAATTAGTAAAAGTATTCAAGTTAGATATCAGAGAAGTCGCTGCTATGACATACACAGACAACTATTCATGGTTATTTTTATTTAGTTCTGAAAAATAGTCAATATAAAGATAATAAAAATTAAATTAGTTAGCTCAACGGATAAGATTTTTAAATTGAACAAAAGAACAATTAACCTCAGAGTTACCCTCGCGAATTAAAACTTGAATCTAACCACGAAAAGTAAATTGTGAGTGAATGAAATCAGACTTTCTTAAATACCCGAAAAATTGAAAAGGTTTAAAATAAAATAAAAGAACAGAATTTTTAACCCAAAGATGCTAATTAACAATCAAATTTATTTGTCAAAAAGGATTAAATTACAAATCGTGCAGAAAGAAACCGTGAACTGAGGGTTCTGGCCTAAAATAAAAACTGCACTTGACTCTAAATTAAACTAGGACAATGCTATTTCTTATGCAAAGCAAAAGTTTTGTTTGCACATGAAGATTATCCAAAATCTTTCATATTCTATCCACGTGGTTTCAAATTAAAATAAACTAAACGTGGACAATTTCTAGAAATTTACAAAATTGTAAAACTAAAAGCAAGAACAAAGCTTCTACTCACCCAACCGAGGTGATTGAAAATTAAAAATAAAAAAGCGAAATTGAAAAACGAAAAAATTAACTCTTTAAACTATAATGAGAAAGAAAAAACTAAAATGTATCTTTCCAAACAAAAATAATGTGGTGTGATGATTTTATATCTATAATGTGCACACTTCAATATATTAACAATTATTACGATAAGAATTCCTTGATTGGCTATATATAAAAGACAATAGTGCGAAATTGACAAAATGAAAATGAAATACAAAATGGCAACAAAGATATACAAATATACTCACGTCAATGGTCGAACAACCAAGTCCTTAACAAAACTCTACAATTGTTTTTCTTACGAAAAACCCTCTCTCAAAATCGTACAACGCAGTCGTATTAAAATTCAACGACAATATACAATAGAATCCGCATTAAAACAAAACAAGCAAACAATAGACATTTAAATGAATGGAATTAATTTAAAAAACTTAACACTTAATTAAATTAAAAATGATACAATAAACTCTTTAACTAAATTTATACAAAATAAGAATATAATTGTGAAAATTTCTCGGTCAATCGAAATCAAACGAACGCAGTAATCATAACAACAAAACTATGCAACTTAAAATACACTCAGCGGTAACGCGGGTTGTCTAACCACAGCAGTACGCTAGTTGGTGCAATTTTTGTTGCCCTTTTGAGTTATTTAGCATAATCATTCGGAATAAGAATTTTTAAGAGAGAAGATTAGCTTTGCGATCAAAATAAGCAACATCCAACCTTTGCTCTTTAATCTTCCTGAAAATGACAAAAGGGATGTTACTTGCTTTGATACCAAATCTCTCATTTGTGCTGTGAAAAACAGAGTAATATACGGGTGGGCGCATTAGTATGTGGAACCTCGATAGCTGACATTATAAAAGTTATAAAAAACGTTTTAAGAAAATGTATAGATATATTCAAGCTTCATACTTTAAAATTAGATGCACATATACAGGGTGTTTTATAACGTCGTGCCAGACCTAACTTATATTTTTTAAACGCATCGTCGAACTGTTACGCGTGAAATATTTAAAATTCAAAAGTTATGACCATTTTTATGTCTAAATTGAGGTTCCGGTAAAAAAAATTATACCACATTTTTCGCACCAATACTTGATTTGGCCATGTCTTCTATTTTCGCTGGCCTGAGAATCTAACAAAAGATATATTTCTTGTATACAAGGTGAGGTAAAACTCGGACCCTTAATTTTCTCATTAAACTTAAATGGAACACCCTATATTTTTTATGATGTTTCAATAGATATTTATCGGCTAAACCATACTTTTCTATAATATTAAATTCATTCTGCTTTCAATATACAAACAGAGAGTTTCAATTTAAAACTTTTTGTAAATTAATTTAATATTACTAATGTTCACAATAACAGAAGAAAAACTAATTAACAAATGTAATTTAAAATTTAAAAATATAAACTTTCTAAAAATTATCTTTACTTTCATACAAACCCCAATTTTTATTCTATAGATACAATTATTAATCCAGTATCTAAATAATGAGAAGCTTGAATGATCAGCACCTTATAGATAGCGACGTAATATTTATGGGGCAGTGTACATATCTTTTTTATTGGTATAATAATTGGAAACTGCGTGCCTATACAAATATGCATTTTAAGGATGACGAATTACAAATAGGAACAGTCTTCATCAAATAATGCAATATTATAATAGTGCGTCAATGGAATTGTAACCGCAGTTATTATAGTATAAAGCTATACGCTTCATGCATATATAAGTTAAGATTTTGTGAAGCTACACACGTATATATGAATTATCATCGAATAGAAATGTACACGCCTACATCCTGACAAGATAAATTCACATTTTTAACGGGTGCGGACCTGCGAAGCCCGCGACAACTAGGATTCCTGTCCTAATCGATAACGGGGTCACAGTCCTGAGCAGGATCTCTAAACCCGGACGGCTGGCACCCAGATTCGCCTGAATATAGGTCGTCCGACAATGGCACCGCTCCGGAACGGGGTACGTGTCATTTGAATAGGTGTTTACGTCGCGTTATCATTCCTAGGGTACCGCATAATAAAAATTTTACCGCCCATGACGAATAGGGCGAACGCAGAATGTGAACGGAGGAAAAAAAAGAGCTTAAGAAAAAATAACCCAAACGCGAGGGAGGTGGGGGTGAAAGCGGTAGGCTTCTTCCATTTGAAAAGATGATTATGGAAATGAGATCAGCAGATGTTCGATTTATTTAGAACTTCTGGAAATTTAATCAAATTTGAATTATGTAAATAAGCATTTTAACTTAAGCGAAGCTTAATATCGTCAAGAAGCTTTCCATTATTATATACCGATAGGAAGATTCTTTTCACTGGTAGCAATATACTTTACTTGTAGATTTTAATGCAATAAAATGAATGTTTCTTTCAACCAAAAATGAATTCCTAATACATCCTCGTCAAGCACGAAGAGGCTGATGGCTGAAAGAAATAGAAAGTTAATTAGAAAAAGCTAAGAGCCTGCAGTGTTTTCGGAGACTCCATTTCAGACTACCTCCACAACAAGAAAAACCCCCTTCAGGCACCACATATGCAAAATTACTAGTCAATAGTATGAGTATTTTCTGCTATCTAGATGTTTAGCCACTAATCATTATAGGATTTTGTTATAATCTTGTTTATAATCTTTTGACAATAGAAGAGAGGATTACACAGAGCTTTATTGTACTGGACGCATGCATGTTTCATATGTTTTAACAGTCAAGCTATATGATCACCAACATAAAAGTGTTTTCATAACTAAACATCAAGATGATTTTAGTATGTAGTTTTCCTGCTTAATTTTACTGGAGGATGGATGCATGGATGATGTGATGATGGAGAAGTTGTATGATAGTGGATGTTGAGGTGCCTAAACGAAAAAGGATTATTTCATGCAAACATTTGATTGCGCAATACTATTGGAAGCGATTCGTACTTCCCCTCATAACGATGCTGCAACTCGAATACTAGAATCGCTTTCAGCTAATTGATTACAGTCACCAGAATATTTTTCCATTGTCCCAAAATGAAGTCGTTAAGCTGAATTTTCAATCGCGGGCAAACGAAAAAATCTCAAGAATCAAAGTCGGGCAAATGCATAAGAAGTCTGAGGAGCTACAGAAGTGTGCCCGACGAACAGAGGTTAAATGCCTAGGTATTACCCTAAACAATAAACTTATATGGAACAAACACGAGCTTAAAGTAAACAACAAGGATAAAAGAGACCTGATGGTGTGCAGAAACTTTGCAGGGAAATATTGGGGATGCAATCCAAAAAGACTGCTTTGGATGTATACAGCGATAGTGAGACCGATTATTACTTATGCATTAGGAGCTTAGAGCAAAAGAACTAACCTGGTCACCACGAGAATTAACCTCTCGAAAGTGCAAAGATTAGCATGCGCATGCACACTGGGGCTATGAGAACTTGTCCAACAGCAGTTATCGAGGTAATATTGGACTTTACCCCTGTCCATGTTGTGGTAGAGGGCGTGGCAAAAGAACCACACTCAGAATGGTCAAGGAACGAACGATTAGGCGTAGGCTTCAATATTCTGACGGTGATCAAACCTGGGACATAGCCCGGGTTGACATGTCAAAAGAAATCAGCTTTGTGAAAGAATTCGCCACAAAGCTTAGTAATAAGAGCGAGTGGTATCATAACACCATCTTAAGATTGAATAGAAATACTATCAAATGGTACACTGATGTCTCCGAAACAGCAGAGTGAACTGGAATAAGGATATACGGTCCTACAACAAAGTACTTTACACATGCTATGGAAAGATGCGTCCAGTTCTATATCGATAGAAATTATCAAAAGCAGGAGATTATCACCATGTCTGATAGTCAAGCAGCCATCAATTAGTTCCAAAATGGTCTGGGAATGCCTAGGGAAATGAATCAAGCTAGGCAAAAGGAATAAAGTAACTCTCCGGTGGGTTCCGGGTCACACAGGAGTGGAGGGAAAAGAGATAACGGATAATCTCGCAAAAAAAGGGTCTGGAATACCTCTTGTAAGGCATAAACCCTTTTACGGGATAAGTAGCAGTACAATAGTGACGAATTTGAAAAGAGAAATAGAACAGAGAAAACCTAATTATTGGGAAAATCTCCAGGAAATGAGGCAAAGTAAAATTCTTCTGGGAACCTATAACCAAAAGAGGTTTACAGAATGCATCAACCTGAGCAAGAACAATGTTCGCATATTGATAAGAATACTTTCAGGCCATTGTAAACTGAAAGGACATATGGATAAGATTGAATTCGCAAAGGATTCTGAATGTAGATTTTTGGGGAACACGATGAAACACCTATCCATCTCCTCTCGAATTGCCCAGCACCATGCAACTCAACAGCATTGCACTCAGCATGGGAAATCGAAGAGGGAAACTTACCTAACCTGGGGCCTTCTGATATCCTACACTTTTTGAGGAATAAGATTGGAAGGCCAGCTGCAAAACAGCAAGAACAGGGGGCACAATAGATCTTTTAGGTCGCATTGTAACATCACCCTCCCCATATACATAGATACACTACTTCATGAAAACGCTATTGTAGCAGGCATGACCTTTTTTCACTTTCTTTCAAGAACTTCTTGGTAAAAATGTAAAAATAACAACGCCCAAACTTTTTGAGAACGATTCCTGACTATCAAAAAAAGCAAGTCAACATGCATTTAATCTTGGATTTTCTCATACTGGCGTTTTTGGCCTTGGAGAGTTTGAAATATAGCAATCTGCTTTCTGGGTTAACATCCCAGATTCGCCATCTGTGATGATATGTTCCAGAAAATACAGATCATTGTTAATCGTCTTTTACTTTTCCCTCCTAATGGCATGTTGGCCTCATGAAAAGGTTTTTTTTCCAATACTAATGTACCCAAGCTTTTTCAAAGTGGAAATATTTCACTAAAAATGCCTGAAAAAACATGGGCTATGATTGATATAATATTGCTCCCGCAGGCCTACTTAAGTTTCGCAAAAACTTCGACTGCACTATGCCTAAAACTGAAGCAAATTTAAATAATACACCGTTACTTTGAAGTCACTCACTTTCAGAATGCAATAGAAAAGACTGTCTGATGAACAAATCGCTGCGGTCACAGAAATGACTCTGGAGAGTTCAAACTGATACAGAAAGTCGATTTTGGTTAGAAAGTTTTTTTTTCTCTTAAAACACGTACTGTAATGCAAATGTATATTGATGCCAAACTGTATCACTTGATTAGACTGTGGATTCTCTGTCCACACGTGACACAAGTAGATACCGCTATACAGGGTGTTTCTGAAATGATAGTCCAAACTGTTAAGAGTTACATAGGTCATTAAACTAAATTCAACTATAGTATTTTTTTGTCCCTATAAATAAAATATAATTTCATTCTTAAAACTCATACTAATAATATTTCTATACATTTAATCATCAAAGCAGACCGCTATTCTTTTTCATCGTCGGCAAGTTATGCGTTGGCGTGCTATTTAACAAATAACCGAGGCCCGGCTGCAATATCAGCGGTACTGAAACAATATTTAAGAGTAATTTCAAAAATTTATATCTCGGAACTCTTAATTGTTGGAACTTTCTCGCTTGGAGGTAATTACATTATTTGTTAATGATCTTTCTATGTTTAAAAATGTGACATTTAATTTACACTCTGCATAATAAATTAAATATTAGAAATAGATTTTAATTCGGTTATGTTATATTACCAAAAGATATTGAATAATGTATGGCGTACATTTTTGAAATATTCGGTTCTGTTTTATTTAATATTCATATCTACCTTCTATTAAGTTAAATCCAACAATCCAGATCCAGAACACAAGTTAATAAATAAATTAGGCAAAAAAAATTACAACGTGTATTTATAGTAATTAACTTTTTGCTTCTTTCATACAGTATCTACCTCCCTTATTATTTCTTTTTTTAAGTACCAAGTGTTATCTATCAATGTCATGTAATAATCCTTTGACCTACGTACAAACGAAGGACTATGTTAAAGTACTATTGACTTTAACAAGTTGATTATTAGAAGCTCAAGTTAACGGTAGTTATACTGCAACTAGCCTTATATGTAAGAAAATTGATTTCGGTGTATAGAAATCTTAAATCTTGTTTGAAATCGATTTAGGTTTCTGATTTAATCATACATGCCAATAAATTAATGGAATAATTAAATATATTATTTTCGCTTAAGAATTTTTAAATAAATTTTATTTTTATTTGATATTATGGAAATTAATTAATGTAAAAACAATGAATATTTTAAACAATATCGAATCAAATATAGAAGTAGATAGACTTTTATTTAATTACTTTTACGTATTTCTTTGAATGCAAACAATATTGCTTTCAAACAAGGAAATGCGCAAAGAAACAAATCCCTTCGGTTTAAAAAATCCTTTCTGTCATGTTAGGATCAACATCGAGAAACCAATTTAGTACGAATTGTTAAAAAAAATACTCGGAGGATTCTTCCTAATCCCAAACCGATCCCAGCAATTACGCGTCCGTACAGACACCAATATTAAATCGTCGAGACAGAGAGCATTGACTTCTTCCGCGTAGGCTCGGTTCTATATACATGCATCCTTCCAATTACTGCGATTGTTAGTGTTATGACATCCGGGTCGGATCGTTTGAGGGTCGCAATATCGAGCCAATTTCGTGAGAATATTCGGATGATCTCCCGTCGTCATTGGTACTTGGTTCACGATGCCTGACAATATTCGCCTTAAATTAGAGATTTTCCGGGTGGACTCATTTCATAACCACATATATTTTATGTTTATCTATCGGTTCTTGTCGCACACTTAAGTAAATTACTTCTAAATATTATATATCGTTCCCAATTTCATTTGCTTAATATATAAAGTTATCATTCTTCTTTCTTGAGATAGTGGCTCTTTATATATATATTAATATATATAGAATATATATTAATTTAATAAAATTTGTCTTAACCTTTCGACAATTTATTATTTATTGTCTTCCTCAGAATTTTCATTTTTGTTTACAAATTTATTTAATTTAAATTTACGGCACAAAACATATTAAAATTTAGTTTTTTAAAATTACATTTTTAAAAACATTACAAATGTCATTTTGTCAAACACTTGCTTTTAACAATTGTTAACACACAACATTGTTAAAGACACTTTTTGATAAAGCAAAAATGAACTAAACGGTAACTTTATCAACCAGCTAGAGACCTGTACATGTACAGATTAGCACCAGGATACTGGAGTGGTTTGTATAATATATTGAGTAAAAGAAATTATAAATTAAATACAAATAAAAATAAGTCAAGAGATTGCTGCGGTGTTTCTGAGAAGTCCAGATCAGATAGCTCCCATAACAACAAATTTATGGATGTTTTATTCTTTTCATATACAGTGAAATCTCCCTTGAACGGACAGCAACGGGACCAACTGAAGATGTCCGTTCAGGAGGGGTGTTCGCAGAAAAGAAATATGTAGTAGATACCACAAAAATCGTGTTTTAACGAAAAATGAATATATTAAAGAAACTGGAACATTTAAATCGTATATGTATATAAATGTTTTTAAAATAAATAAGAAACTTTAAACTTAAGAAAAAAAAGTTTATTTCCTTTAGATATATACAAAGTATAATATGTACATAGATACATAGATGTAGTATGTAATACAAAACAGTGAAATGAATAGTCACTTTAAGGACGCAAAAATTCATATATTGTTGTTTGTCTTCTCTTTTTCTTTAAAAGTGGCGTCTTGAAATCGTATTTCTAATTTAGAAAGAAGCTCCAAAGACTCTGTATCTCCGTGATTTTCGACAAAACTTTTGAGCTGCTTGGTCAGGGTAATAGCTTTATCATAATTTGGGATAGCTTCTGTTGGCACTTGAACCTCATCGACATCAGAATCTTCCGAAAGTTCTTGGTTACTTGGTCCCAAGCGGTTTTTGCCAAATAAACTGCATCTAGTGGTGTAAATTTCTTTGTTAACTCAAAAGCTGTACCAGCAGTTTCAATGTTTACTAGCAGATGTTTGAGTATTAGACTTCGGTAATAAGTTTTAAAATTCTTTATAATCCCCTGGTCAACTGGTTCACAAGCTGATGTACAATTAGGGGGTAAAAATAATATTTTTATATTATTTAAGCGAACGTCTTTCGGATGAGATCCTGCATTGTCTAAAAATAACAAAATGTTTCTTTTTTCTTTAGCCATTTTCCAATCTAGGTCTTGTAACCACTGCCATAATTTGTCCTGTTATCCAAGCTTTCTTATTGTATTTCCAAGTTACAGGCAGGTTATTTATGTTAATGTATTTAAAAGCCCTGGTTTAGCTGCTTTACCAATGATTAGGAGTTTTTCTTTTTCACTCGCCATATTTGCACAATGCAAAATTGTAAACCTCTCTTTGGGATACTTACCCCCCAATACATTTTTCCTTCTTTAAGGTGAGCGTTTTGTCGGGTAGAGCCCTAAAATACAGGTCTATCCCGTCGGCACTATAGATGTCTCTCGGTGAATATCCCTTAATCAAAGAAGGACATTTTTTTAAAAACGATGAAACATCTTCAGCATTAACCGAAGCTCCTTCTTCCGAAATCGCTTTAAACCTTATATTGTGACGGATTCTAAATTTATTGAGCCAACCAGAAGAAGCACTGAATGTAGAATGTCCCAAAGAAGCGGCTATTTCTCTTGCTTTACATCGTATTAGCGGACCTAAAAAAGAAATAAGTTTTTTTGCGTTTTTGTCACGACAAACCTATTGGTAATCTCACTCTTTTTATCTACATACATACTTTAGAATTTAATATGAAAAGAAAATCAACGCATTAATACAAGAAAACCTTATCTAAAAAAATCATATGTATACCTGTTAAAGGAATCCCCTTATGGCGAGCTGCTGTAAACCAATCATAACACAATTTGTCAATTTTAGTACCATCACCCGTCAAAAAGCTTCTTTTTTCATTCAAATTGCTGTTCGACATCCATTTGTTTAGAAGGATTTCTTTATGTTTAATTATATTTGCAGCTTGTGTTTTTCCAATATTAAAACGCTTGGATAAGTTTCTTACACTTAATTTTTCTTTATTGTAAACTTCAACAATCTCAATTTTTTGTTTAAGCGTGAGAATTTTTCTATTTGGAGCCATTTCTACAATGAATGTGTCGCCCACTGTGTCTTTTCCGCATAGACGTCAGACTAATATTGAATGCAGATTCCTTCAAAAGCATGCACCCAAAGAATAAGAACGGTAAATCCCCGACCAACTTGGGGAAGTCCCTAATTCACGCCAGGCAGAAATGCGCGACATAGGCTGCGTTTGTACCTAAAGATTAAAGTCGGTAAATCTCCGGTTTACTCGGGGAAGTCCCAGCGAAATTGGCGCGCGGCGCGATTGAGAAATGCAATAGCAATACTCTCGATAAAAAAATAAGATAAGGCGTTTCTTTTTATTTTATATTTTGTCCGCTTAAGAGAACATTTTCTCGTGTCCGCGTCCGTTCAAGAGAATTCCGTCCAAGAAAGAGTTAATACAATGGAAATTATATGAGAGCCGGTCGGGACCATGAGAAAGTGTCCGTGTAAGAGGGGTGTCCGCGAAGGGGAATTTCACTGTACTACATATTTTAATTTGAATTGCGAATATATGACAGGTATATTCTATTTCATGAAAACGTTTTTCAAATTTTATAGGTGCCATAACAATACAATTTAAGAGGAGAATATTGGAGAAATATTTAAATCCATTAAATATTTGCTTCCATTTTAAAAATATAACTACTTAAATTGTAATTACGATGTAGAATATTGTGCACCTGTTTTCTGTGAAAAACGTTTCTTACTTCAGGTTATTACGGGATAAAATTACGTTCGCATAACTTGGCAACTCGATTTCTTTTTTTTTCCCTTCCAGTTAAATTTTTAAATACTAATTTGCGCGCCGGATGTTATCGCTCCCTCCTCTCCGACCTCATTAGGCGATGCAGAAATAATGCTCACTTTAATATTCCTAAAACACTTTTAATTGGAGCACGCAATCTCCACGGCTCCTTGCGGCGTCGCACCGTCTAATTAAGCTCGAGGTGAGTGTCTTTCCACTCCCTCCCTGGCCGGGTAGCGGAGCCCGGTAAAAATATTATTGCACCGACAACCATGAACCGGGAGATTAATTTATCGCCTCGCCTCGTAATCTAGGAGAAATTATTTAGGGGCATCCATCAACGAAGGCAGTTTCCAATCTATTTAGCTCGATGATGAGATGTCGGCTTATTCAGTTTATGTTCTTTTTTTTAGTGATCCATCTACCACTTGGGGTTATTATACTTTATGCTGTGTCCCTGTACCTATATACCACTGAATATTTTTCTTAATGAAAATTAAAGCTCTTTTTTGAATAATTTCGTTGCCTACTTTCGATTTGTGTAAATTGTTAAGATATATAGTGCAATATTTTCTGTTTCTCTTGTTGTGTGATAAACGTGAAGATGTTACCATTCCAGATAGCCTCCTAGTCTAGTTCGAGAGTGTACAATAAGTAATTCATTTTGTACACTGAGCGAAATAAAATAATTGAATCAAGTTTTTGAAGTACTAGGATATGGGTAAGTGTTAATTCTTTTAGTGTAACCACTCTGTGGTGAAAGAAATGTAAACTACAATATTGGGAGGTAATCAAAAATACTTTCTGCGTTGCAAATAAAATTAGTTTTATGATAAATTTAAGAAAATGTAGGGTCAGTTAAGGAAAGTTCTTGGGGCATATGAAACGTGAGTTTTTTTTTTAACTCTGAACACATAGCGTTCCTTTTGACGCAAATTTTGTGTCAAATATGAGATTTTGTACTTTCCACTTTTCCCTTCCTGAATTTATCGAAAAGCAAGTAAATTGACAAATTAATGTATTTCTGCTTTTAACTGTAATAATTAGGAGTAATTTTTCCCAAGATAAATTTTTCTCCTCTCGCAAGATTCGAACCTACATCCCCGCGTTTGCCGGACGGGCGCTTTACCAATTAAGCTAGTAGAGGACGAGGTTCGAGCGTTTTAGCCGAATATATGTCGATATTAGATCTTGAAATCCCGGCAGGGCGGCAAAGATTGCAAGTTTTTTTTTACAGTGAGAAAATAACAAATTAATATATTTCTGCTTTTAACTGTAATAACACTACGTTACAAATTAAAAAAAAATTAAGTATCCACTTCAATTTTTCCTGTTTATTTATCTATACAAATCGCTTAATAAGAACACCCATGTACTTTTTTTCTATCACGTACTGTTTTTTGGGTACGGTAACTAATAATTATTGGTAAAAAACTTAAAAATATATACACATTGCTTTATTTATATTTATCAATAATTCGATTAAATTAACGACAAAAAATTAAAACTAACGACAAAACTTATTTTGTTTTGTTAATTAGTCCCAAGCCTGGTGAAATGCGAGGGGAAGGTGGCTGGCGCTTCGCAATACGTATCTATCATGAAAAACTGAAAAATCTCCACCTTTGGAGATAGACACAATGACACTCGTATAAAATCGAAAGAAAATCAAATTTTACATCCATTTATGTAAAAATTTCTATACCATTCATTTAAAAAAAAATCAAGTTATCCATGATTTTAGAGTTCGAAAATTACAGAGCCCTATTTAATAATTCTGTAATGTAAACGCAACAATTTTAAAATAAAAGACGCATCTTTCTAACTTTCGTATTTCCGGAGATATTTGCAAACACCGCAGACATTGCAAATGTCATTATTTTCGAAAAAAAGTCATGTAATTCGGAAACGGTACAACTTAGCCCCAATGTATGCCTAACGTATTGTTATTTAAATTTAACAAGGAATCCAAAAATACAATAATATACAGAGTGTTCCATTTAAAATAATAAAGTATCTACTTCTGGTACAACCGGAAGTTCGCCATTACTGAAACTAATTTTAAAATGTGTAGAATATGATTCGAGCCAACATTTATTTGAAACATTTTTCCAAAAAAGCAATAATAAATCGTCTATGGACCGTTGCATCTTAGGCTGAACACCCGGTATGTATATCAGGTAGAATATTTCAATCTATCGTTACGAACACGAAGTGACATGTAAATATGCATATTGTATCTATGAGGGGATAAAATGTGAACTCTACCCCCATTGAAAATCCCAAGATTTTGTGCCAGAATCGGCATAGCCTATCTAATGCCATCAGTGTATACTTGAAAAACAAGACGTGATAGAAATAAAAAACATCCACTGCTTACACACTGTAACTAATTGAAAACCATAATAGTAATCAGTTTTTCAGGTACGAAAATCGTGTCACGCAGTGTAATCAGGAGGAGAAAAATGTTTCTTGGGAAAAATTACTCCTAATTATTACAGTTAAAAACAGAAATACATTAATTTGTTATTTTCTCACTGTAAAAAACTTGCAATCTTTACAAGTAAATTGAGTTTGACTCAATGAACTGATACCGTAGAACGAAGGCTAACACGTTCTTGAGATTACTTTGTTACATTCTCCATGGATAATAATTAAATTTAAATAGTCTGCGTTTGTGTAGTTAAGACGCATTTTAGTTTACACAATATTGACACTTCTACTGCAATTGTTTTTGCGTTATCTCTGGATAACTTGTCACATTTTTGATGAATGTAAGAAAATCTCCATGCCAAATGAACTGAAGAAAACTGGAAGGGTACGTTTTTGTCAGGGGTTGCTGCAAAGAATCAAGATATCTCGAAAACAACTGAATTTAGGTATAGGGATCCCTACATAAATTTTACCTAAAATTGTAAGGGCAATTCAAAAATATAAAAATATATAGGGTGTTGCATTTAAAATAAGCATATTTTGCTCGATTAGGCCAAATCCATATTTGTCTAAACTAAAATTTTCTGGTGAATAGTTTTTCATATATAGATCGCTGACATTCGTCGTGCGACACCCTATATATAAAGACACTTTACTAATGTCGATACAAAGGCCCACGTAATGTTAAGTGCTGAGGAGTCATCACTAAATATTACACAGGGCGCTCAGAAAATAATTTCTAACATCTTTAATGTGACAACACACCCATGTAGCTGAAAATGCTTATTTCTTTATAATTACAAATTTTCACAACAATAGTGTATGAGAAATTCTTTTAACTTTTTACTTGCAAAATAAAGATTTTGTTTATTGTATTTTTTCTACATATGTACGACTAACGGAAATCAAACTAGCGACTATGAAGCGAAATATTTGCAATTTACGTCCTTGGAAATGCATCCGTTTATCTGGGTGTTGACACAGTGCTAGCGTAAAAAATTGCTTTGGGATGATATGCTAGCATCCGTCGATGTTATATACCCAACTACGAATTTATTACTCATTCAGTAAATGTTTCGTAATGATACACGAGTATCGTTCATACATACGCATACGAATTATGATGCAATAAAATATTTACAAAACGCGAATTTTCATTTAAAAGTGTGCTGCATTGTGTGTAAATATCAGTGATCTGTTTCTTACGTATTTATGTCTATTTCAGCGGTTTCCAAAGAAGAACAAGAGGACCAATCACACGGCAAGCTACCTTATAACGGATACAGCGACGAATTCCTCGATAGACTCGAACCAAACGGAAATATTCCCGCTGGAAAGGGTGATATTAGATATGGTAAGTTCAGTAACGTAAAAACTTTATTGTTTCTTCCTGACTATAATTATTCTATAAAAAAAAACTACTTTTCTTCATTACACTTCGAAATTTATTAAAAGATATCTATAAATAAAAAAAGTGTTGAACCGAAACTTATTATAGACTCGGGGTATTTGTTTAACCAAGAATGCTTACCTTCCACCAGTAAAGTTTATTAATCCCTTGTCTCTTTGCACTCGTCCATAAATCTGTTCAATATACTCTAGCAGTACAAGAATTTAATTAAAATCACTCCATCCTTTAACGACCATAAGCTGCATCTGTTTCCCTGGCGATATTTTCCCATTTCCGCCTTGGATGCACCAAATTTCATGAACGTTAGGTCGTAAATATGTATCAGAAGCCAGCCACCCCCTGCGTGACCTAATTACCGGCACACCTCAGACGTTACATCGTCGACGACGCGTAAACAATTATTAATCTAGATGGCTCTGCTCGTATGTAATGCACATAACTGTGAAGTTATGTAGGCGTATCTATAATATACTGTAGTCCACAAAATTTAACTTTAGTGTAGGGATCTTAAGGTGCATCCACACGCTCGGAGTTCGCCGAACTCCGAATGTTCGGCAACTACCGAATCGTGTGGACGCGACCGTCCACACGCTCGGAGTTCGCCGAACTCCGAGCAAATACGGGAAAACGTCGAACGTTCGGTATGAGAGTTTAGTGTGGTAGCATGAAGTGATTGCATGAATTAGGTTGGTGTTGGTACAGAAATTATGACTGGTTATGAACCATTGCTGTCACTGCATAACTGAAACTCTTTTTTGGTTTCGCGGGAAACCGGCAAATCATAAATATTTGAAGTTCTGTCATTTTTGTTGAGCGTGACAGAAACTAAATATGAATCACGGATACCAGTAATTCATCTTTAGGTTATAAATATTGACAACTTACGCTATTATTTAATTTCTGTTATTTTCCAAGTTTACGATGATGAATACCCATACATTCATTTTGCGTATACAATGGCGAACAAACTCGAACAAAAAAAGTAGTTTTATTGACCTTCTATAATTGTTATGACCAACGTGATTGTTATCATTGAAACATTCATCGTAAAAATTATAGGTCAATCAAAGAAATATTTTTTGCTCAAATTTCTTCGCCATTTTTTATCCAATTATCTACAAGCATCATACACCTGTATGAGTAATATTTACAATGAGGCGAATATGTTTGCACTATGGATGTATGGATTCTTTATCGTTTCAAATTGAGAGCCGTGAGGAATGAGGGTGGTTTCTTTTAAATGATTATATATTAATAAATATCATCTAATTTTTTTATTTGTTTGCCAATTTATAGACAAAAAATCATATACGCATTTAAACCAGATCGTAACATAACAATATACTTTTCGACCCTCTTTAATAAAATTCAAGAAATTTGATGAATTATGAAAAGAGTGGTAAGCTTTTTAATATTTAGGCTAACATTGCAATTATTTAATTACTTTATCTACACATTAGTTTTAAAGATTAATTTTTATAAAATTTAAAATCTTTAATTTACTTAAAATGCATCAATTTAATGTAATAATGAATACTAAAATTGCACTCCTATCAATGTCAAAAAAAAACACTTTGAATTGTTTATTATCTTTGGCAAATCTGTCATTTTCAGCATACGAAATAGTAGTTTCAGTAAATAAATTTGTATCTGTTACCCGCTGTCATATATAACAGTTATAAAAAACTGTAGGTATAATAGTATGACTAGTAAGAGACGAGCTCACTAGACAGCTGTCAACAGCTTTCCCTCTCACTCTAAA
Source organism: Protaetia brevitarsis (assembly GCA_004143645.1). NCBI lineage: Eukaryota > Metazoa > Arthropoda > Insecta > Coleoptera > Scarabaeidae > Protaetia > Protaetia brevitarsis. Next base: position 17,929 of record RXPK01004303.1, read on the forward strand.
TACCTTCCCGAATGTGTGGACGGGTGCACGAACTCCGTCTAGCCGAACATTCGTGCGCCATTTTCCAATGCAGATCGGGAATAGGCAAACAGTTTGCCGACTAGTTCGCCGAACCCCGAACTGCCCGTCCACACGACTAGGAGATCGCCAAACTAGTGCTCGGAGTTCGGCGAACTCCGAGCGTGTGGATGCACCTTTATACTATGCATAAAATGACCCTGCAATATGCACCTTTGCCAATTTTGGAATGATATTCGGAGTTACGCATGTGGTGGGAGATGCGGCTATGTGTCTGTTTCTACTGCCTGCTATTTTATAGCAGCGCGCTCTTTGCTACTCTGCTTTCCTATAAGCCTAGTTAAATTTTGACGATTACAGTATATACGTAATATTCAACCAGAATGCAAGTCTAAAATCTATTATAATAACGTTCAAAGTAATATATTGTAGTATAAGTATTTTTCTGCTTGGTCGACCAGACTATTAAGACCGGATTTACGAACATCAAGTTTCATAGCATGAACTAAGCGTCTTTTTATGAAGAAAATACATATAAGTGCATCATCTCCAAATTCTTTTAGGCATCTTAAATTAGAGATAGTTTATGACAAAAATAAATGTAAGGAAAGTTGAAAAAAACAAAAAAAAAACAAGTAGCAGCCTTGTCTTCCAACCAACGTGAAAGGAATCTACAACTGCAACAGCGCGCAATTGCTTGTGGGCTTCAAACGTAATAATAATACGTCATGAATCCTCGGTAGCATTGACATTGCCATAAATATACAAAAAAAAACATAAAAAACACCAATAAAACATGCACAAATAAAAAAAAAAAAAATATTGATGTTACATATAAATAAAATCGAGCGAACCGAATAAGAGGATCTACGTATTTCATTCAAACAGTTGATAATGTTGTCATACAAATAACTAGTAATTCAAAAACTCATCAATCAAATAAAATAATTAGATCTTAAATAGGACATTAATTCACTTTTAAATCTTGATGCAGGATGACATTATTTTAATACTGAAGATTTGCTGAAGGTTATAGTCCTATATCTGGAATCCGTTGCGTAGTAGTGGATCCCATGTTTAGATATACAGATATTCTTGCGATTCTTCGTTGATGTGTTCTCCGAAGGGTCACTATTTCTAAAAAAACAGAGCACTATCACTTTAAGGAGTTTAAGAAACAAAGGCTAACGCAATTACATTGGTAACTCTAATGCCAAAAAAAGCAAAAGCAAAGTGTGAAACCGTATCGAACCCAAATTATAAGTAATTTTTCTCACAGTGCTTCACCATATCGGAAACGGCATTGCCCAAAGAACTCGAAAGCCCTGAAATAAACGAGTCGACGACGACGCATGTTGTATCATCTTTGGGTTGGGACACAATATCCGCGATTTATGTAAATAAATGAGAAAGATTGTTGGTCCCAATACCAACCCCTGAGGAACGCCGGTAGTAGAATCGCGAATTGGGGCAGAATATCCGTGATTCACGTAAATAAGAAAAATTGTTGTTCTAATACCGACCCTTGAGGAACACCAATAGTAACACTTATTACCCTCGAGAAACATGGCCTAACAGGATTGTGTTCACCAAATCTCAAACATTTGTTTTGCGATCCGACAGGTATTGTTTAAAGCGACTCAAAAAAAAAAAGATCCACCATAGGGAAAGTAAGCAAGGAAAGATACATCTCCTGTAATCTACCAGCGGCTGCGCGTATGCAGATTCTAAGAATTTTTTAATACTACATTATTCCGCGGAAACTATAAAGTGAAATTCTGCGAATGTATAAATCTGTGGCCGAAAGGGTTACGACACGTTTGTCGCATAACATCAAGAGGTTAGCTGTCGATACGATTATCAAGACATATTCTTTTCTTGTGTTGTTTATTTTAGTTATCGAGTATTCGTGAGTGTGTAGATGATATAATACAAATACTTAAAATGTGTTCCTGTATAATTATTTGAAGAAATAAATTTATTGAAGCCATTACTTTGATTACAAAGACTGTTTAAGGCTTAGTTTTATAAGAATTTTTTTAATGTGGATGTATAAAATAATTTATTAGATATAAATCTCCAATTGCAATTTATATTAACAAAGTCTAAAAATTGTTACCTTTAAAAAAAAGTTATCCTTTCTTCATGCTAACATCAACCGAGTGTTACACACATTTTAATTTGACAATTTATTATATTTTCTAATATTCTAGTAGCCTAAGTCTTTTTTCTAAGCAACGTGTTCAGGAAATAAATCACTAATTCTTTGATATATTAACGTTCAAGATCAGATGCTGCATTCGTGTCATCGAATTCACTTAGTGCAGTATGTGATTTTGCTTTTAAATTTTAAGACGAACCTATCTTCCCTATTATCTTTCTTAGCTTAACAGCTCGTTACATCTTCTATATAAAATCACGTCCATCCCTATTATCTGCAAAAGCTATCGGGTATTGATTTTTACTCCTGGACCAGCTAATAAAGGTAATACGAAGAGACAAGAAACGGCGATGGTGGGCGTTCGTTTCAGCCAAACTGATGAATTGCCAATAATAAATAGTCGACTAATTGACAGCGTAAGAGCTTTTCGTTATATTCTGGCGGCAGCGTACACCGTCGAATCACGGAAAGCTTTAACTCTCCCTGCACTGTGTGATATTGCGTAGCGGTCAATTAGTACTCTATTTGAACGTTACACAATTTTCCCGGCTAGAATTGACGCGAAAACCGCGCGAACATGTAATTATCCGATTGCGCTATACGCATACGTATTGTGGAAGAGTGCGTAAAAGGAAACAGCTTATATATATGCATACATATGTAGTATTGTGGTTATTACAACTCCTCTACAGGAATAGGGGTCCTAGGGATATGTCAATTACGTACCTAATTTCCTACCAGATAGTAGTATTATGCGGTCGGTAATTCAATATTCATTAACAATGACATGAAGGGCTCGGCACATTTTAAGAGGAAAATGTATTGATCAAAACGGGCAGGTGAGCCAACTCCAATACGTAATGTTGAATTTACTACTGGGGCTTTCACTCGACGAGAGCATTTCGATTACCTACTATTTGAATAGTAATTAGGGTTTGGAAAGCTTTTTGTGAATAAATTTGCATTTATTTACGTAGAGTTTGGTAAAGTAAGAAGCCTTGAGAGTTTGGAAGAATTTATTATTGGGTTTTTAATGCCACAAGATCTTCTTTCTGATTTAAATGGCTTTCCCTTTTACTCAATAAATCGTTAATAACATTCGAATTTTAATTCGGAAAACAGTGAAACGAATTCTAAGGTAAAACTAATAAATTGTTTTTGAAGCATACGCAATTATTACTATCAATTATGCCAACTTACGCATGTTTAACAAAATGGTTTTTCGTGTAGGAACACTATAAGCTAATATCAAACTTAAACGTGTTTAACAAGAGAAACTTTCCCCTTAGTGAGTTGTGTTAAACGTTGTATAAAGTTTTTCATCGGTTTTGGAGTATATATTGAAAGGAATCAGATCGCTATTTAGTAACATAGTTATAGTACAGTTGCCGAACAAAATACCCGAGTTTCCAATAGTATGGGACCCGATATTTTGTTCGGCCAATGTGATTACCTATGACCAATTTTGGCGTATACAAAGTAAATTACTTAGAATTAAAGTTACTTCTCAATTGGTGTTGAAAGAAAAACAAAACAATAGGATCTATCCATGTAAACATATTAAGAGGAACATTTTATGCTTTATCTTTTTTTTTTCAATTCGAATGTGGACAGCAGACAAATTGATCGTTTTTAGATACAAAATATTTGCTTCCGAACGTCTTTAACAATTTACCCTTGCCAACCTGTGAATATTATACTTAATATTTAGCCAAAGAAACAGTTATAATTCAATATATAGTATCGTTCTATAAATAAATCGCTAATGTCTTTAGGGCTTTAAATTTACGAGGTATTCTTATATTAAGATACAACATTGAGATTATGTATAAGTGCTTAACTTTAGTATTTCTTAGCTTAAGGGAGTTCTACATAATTTGGATCCAAAGAATAGTTTTTTTTTATTTTTGATTATCATAATAGAGGGCTTTGTAGCAGTGGTGGCTGATGCATACGTCAAAGGTGGGGTCAATACAATAATTGCATAATTCGTGTGCTATTGTCTGAAATACGAACATGTTACGAACTTATACGAAGAAATTCGATCATTGCAATGGCCCTTGTAAAACGTAAGCACCAACCGCCCTGCTTTGTAGTTATTTTGGAAGGAGTTTCACGAAAATCCGAGCAGTGGAACTGATCGAATTATTTTTTTTTAAATTAGCGAAACCACTTAACACCATCAAATCTTAAACCGAAGAAAAAAAGACAAGGTGTACAGTTTTATTTACGAAATTAATAATCAAAACGATGATAATTAATAATGAGAGTAATAAAGAGTAGTAAACAATAGAAACGAATGTGCAACAAAGCCTCATGACTTAGAAATCTACGGGGCTGAATATACGGTCTGGCTTAAAGCGACTGCATCGATTACCCGTATTTCTCACATTGTTTGTGCCTATTAGCGTTCGGACTTGCTATGATGCGCTCGCTTACAACCACACAGTATAATTGCAGCAAAAACGTTATGATGGGAAGAGTTGATAATTCACAGTACAATTATTATACAATAATTATATTCTGTAATTAATGAGTTAACGAACTTACGCATAATTAGCACTTTTCCGCTGTCTGCGTTGGCAGCACTGACAATCCCGTTCTTGCTTGTGTGACCTCTTTTTTGCAAATTGATCCGTCCAAAAAGAGACACACGAAGAACAACAAATTTCTATAGTTGATGGAATATCCCAGTTCATTTCGTGGTCGATAAACAAATTTTTCCGCGGATATTTTTGCAAACCGCAATTGAAGTAAGCGCAAGGCTCAGTTTGCTGATATGGACAAAGTCTAATGTGATACGAAACAGTTGCACTCCTCTAAATTATTTTGTATATTTCGAAGCTTGGAAGAAGAAAAGTAAAATATGATATTGAAGCTGGAGTAACAATATTCAAGCTCGCACATATAGGCATTTTCCCAGAGTTTGCGCCTTTCTTCAATCTGTTTTTATTGCCATGCAAACCTCTCTTTTTTCTAAAAAGTTTGTTGGAGAAAAAAGGATTGTTTAAAATAAATAAAAGCAGAAAATGATGAAAAACGACACAATACGACGCAACACAACACATAACAACACAACACAATACCAATACAACCCATGGATTCACTGATTTTATAATTAAAATTGTGTATCCTAAGAATATATCAAACAGCTGATGTCAGTGACAATGACTATTGCTGACCACGATCACGAAAACTACCAATTGTAAAATCATGTTTTTAACCTTTAGGATATATTTTTTCCGTTCGTGTTCAACTGAGCTAGTTCTCTTTTTTTTTTTTTTTTGAATAGATTCAGAATGTCTAAAGAGTAGACTGAATGAGGGCTTTTACTAAATAAGACGTAGTTTGTGTAAAAACAATCAAAAACCCGAAATAAAAGGAAGCCAAAAATTGCAACACATGTAAACCCTAAATTTCTTATTGAGTGTTTATTTTTTTTAAAGATCCCTCATACAGTGTATTCAAATAACGTTATTTGACATGCTCACAAATTTTAAAACAAATCGGTTTGCGAATCTTTCAGGAAATGTTCCTTTTTCTTGGCGATAAATGATTTTCTATTGAATTCAAATTATGTAGTAACCCCTTTAAGCCGCATATACAGTGTGCATGCAGTCGATCCGACGTTGGGTATCTTCATAATAACTTATTCGTTATAAGCAGGTAAAACAGTACACTGTTGAAAATATTATCGGTGTTGGCGTTAATTTTGGGCTAGTCAAATATTTTAGTGTTGATTTTTACAAACTTTGCCAGACGAATTGACTACGTGTGTTTAATAGAACAGAAATTACTAGAATTTCGTGTGAATTCTTTGTTCAGATATGATGGTTTACTATTTTTCTGGACATTCAGAAACGTCAACCAATCAAAAATTTTCCCTCGGATAGACATAGCAAGCATAAATATTTACTTAATTTTATAATGGTATATTCAAAAAATAATTTTAAAATTGGCACGTTTAGTTGAAACCAAAACTTTTGAATCAGTGGTTCTACATATATATAATTGAGAAAACGTCTTAAAGAGAGAATATTTTAGCACTAAGAAATAAGAGTTACATATTAAAAAAGACGTCGTGTTTAGAAAACGGTGTTAAATCACCCAATAGATCGCATTTATTTAGTTAAACAGCTAGTAAATTTGTCTAGTCTAGATCAAATAAAATGTGACTAGAAATATCTTATGATTCCACGTGTCAGTTGGACAAAATAACCCCTTAGCAAAAGACAATACTTGACTATCTCTGCTCGTCAAATTTAAACTCGTATAGTTCTCGACAAAATAACACGAAATGAGTGTGGACCTCTCCTGACTATTAACTAACCAAAAAAGTGTTCAAATTTTCAACAGTGTAGGTTTGAGAAAGACGGAAAGCTGTCGAAACGTAAGAAAAATTAATTAAGGAAATTAAAAAAAAATTGTGCCACTAGTCACGAGTCACGAGTTTTATTATTAAATTTATAATCTCAGATTTGGCCAAGAAAACCAAATTTATCAACAGTAGGTTATTGTGTTATCGTGGAGATATTTATCAATTATTATTCCGCAAAATTCCATATGGCTATAGTAATGGTCGAGAGGGCTCTAAAACAATACTCACTGGACCCAAACTGTGTCTAAAAGCTGCGATACGTTGAGCAGTGGCTGAGTGGATTGTAGAAAAACACCAAGTTCACTGAAACAGCGTAGAAGAACAGATACACAGCAAACGGATGATGCTACCATTTCGTCATTTCTCTCGATGTATCACAAAAACTCTGACATTTCGTGCTGTATGAGAATTTATTTTTTTATTCTGTGTGTCTTACTTTAATTTTTTCATTTCTACCGGTAATTCATATTTACAGATATTCTCCTCCATAATCAAGGATTTAAACAATTTTACAAAAAGCTTTTCAGATTAGTATCGTTTCTACTTTTTTATTGTGTGAACTATATGATATGCTGATACTACATTCGAATTTGTAGTGATTAGATTAGGCTTAACAAGTTTTAATTGATATGTTTATCTTTTATCTTTTTACTGCATTTGTTATAGTACAACAGAGTCAATTGACATTCGGTTACTGAGAATGATTAAAATGAAATAGTGTTGGCACGCCATACTATCACTAACCGACCTCTCAATGTCTACTGGCGCAATCATTTTAAACGCTCTCGAGCGTTATCGTTTGCTTCCGCGCTTTTCTCATCTACATCTAGTTCAAGAAAATAGATTGAATGTAAATTTCATTGGTTTTCAATAAACTCAAGTCCATACCAATAACGCGATCCGAAAATTGCCAGTTCCCAGATGTGCCCCGCGGTCTGATGTTCATTCCTTCGGATCGTTTATGTAAATTCCACGAGCCCCGCAACGAAGATGACCTACCTCCGCACCTTCTCCGTTAATAGACTGCAGAAATTCCTTTTTTTTTATTTCCAATTCCAGTTTTATTGAATAGCCATTTAGATGGTTAAAATATATTTATGCAAATTACAATATTTACGCAAATGGATTAATGTGAAACTTAACATACAATAAATAACATGGTATTAATACTAAATGGATTAAATACGAGGGTTAAGTCTACAAACAATAAGTGCACCATAAACTCTTCGTTGTTAATGATTTCCAAGGCGTGGTGAATATTCTATTATCGCGTGCCCAGTGGAAATATATATCTCGCTCTACAGGCTATTCTCACAAAGGATATTTCCATATTCGCCATTAAGGTCACTTTTAATATATTGTACTGCCTGTTGCCTTTTTTAATATCCGTTTATATCAATTTACTCTTATTAAGATGGTGAAATTTAAATACTTAATAAGTTGGGCACGAAAGGAAAATTCTATTGAAATGTAAGAGGTTTATATTTACTTATCTACCTATTACCCACAAAAATAAATGGCGATAGTAGCTCATTGCTGTCAAATGCCTGATCTGGCATTTTCATATAAACTGACTGTTTTGTTTATATTCAAAAATTTCAAAGGACTGTGTTGTTCTTTCTTTTATAAAAGTAGATATACACAGAAGAAAAAAAACCCTTTTAGGACATAAGTTTCAAGATTAAATTTGTTGTTGAGATATAAATCCTATACTTAGAATTAATATTTTACTTTCTTCTCACCTACATAGAAAAAAAAAACGATTTTGTTATTTTCAGCTAGGTAATTGTGTTACATTTGATTATAGTTACTACTATTATTAGTTTATTTAAATAACATTAAAAAGGATTCCTGTCTTCAAACAAACAAATAATTTTAATTATGAGGTTAATTTGAAACAAGCACAGTATTTGTTAATTTAACTAAGTAGGTAATTATATTGAAGTAAAAATAGATATCGCATTATATTTCCATACAGCAGTTTTCTCTTTATATAATGTATATGCAAATACGGTTAATGTAATAGATGCCGTGATCATTGAAAAGACGACTCCCTTCATCGCACACTGCGGTGGCGGGGTAATCCCTGCAATCAACCTCCAATACACGGAGCAAGCGCTTGGCGTTTACAATTTTACATCTTAACCACATATCCTCCAGCATATACATATGATAGATATGGACATACGGATTTTTTTAAATAACTAATTTTGGTCAGTTGCTTTATAAAATTTGTATATCGCGCCACTTTCTTTCGCGCCAGAATGAGGGCGCTACACACAAAACAGCGAGAGAATGAACCAAGATGGCAGAACTGTGTAACGCAAGTTGCAATAAAATCTTTTGAAGTTTATTGTGTTCATTTTATTATATTCATAATCACGTTAAAAGCTACATAATCAACAACTTTTAATCTAAAAAATCACGGCATTTTGTTAAATCAGCAGAGTTTGTTTATTTAAAGCAAAATACGATTAGCTATTTACTCAAACAAATACCTTGTTAAAACAAAAAAGGGAGATTTGTTAAATTAAATATTCATTTAAATGGAATATTAGAAATTTGAGATGTTGTAACATAATATATATTTGAATTAAACTGAAATGATTTGGCTAGTTTGAATAAAAGTTGGTTATCATTACTAAATTATTTCAACAAAGTTATTTTTTGTTCTGAAATAAAAAATTGTTTGCCACTATGTAAACGAATAATTTTGCTGGATAAGGTGAAATTCGGTTGACCCAGCCAAATCGTTTTTTTTTTTCTTTTCGTCTTCAACTGACACGCTACGGAGTAATATTACATATAAATATGTTACTAGTCACCGGAGATCAATTTATTATTTTCTCCGAGAAGGCAAGAATCATATAACTTTAGTGTTGATTAATTTACACCTCCACAAATTCACTATAGCATCGGCGTGGTCGCTAAGGAACAAATGGCTACTGGAAGTGTTGATTTTTACTTCTCTCAAATCTCTGTGTACAATCAACAACAACAAAAAATCAGTGAAATTCACCTAGAACATAAACATTACCCAAATGCAAAAGGCTGAATTAAGTATATCTGAAGTTACGGGTTCCTTTAGAAATCTTACACGAAAAAGACAAGAGTAAATAACAACTGGATTAAATGATGGTAACGATTTTGAGCGATAGCTACGTAAGTTACCAAACTTATATGACAACCAACGCAACGTTTCAATGAATACATTCATCTTTTTCAAGGTTAATACGACACTGAACACTAAAGTATTTAACGTATTCATCAAAACACTTGTTATCATGCAAGTTTAGTAAAGTAAACACCAACTACTCAAAATTGTTGGCGTCATTTGGTTCAATTATTACCAGAACATTTACTCATCAATAAATAGGGACCTTTTTTGACATAAGAGCCATGCACCCATGTAAACCTGACACCCCACTTTTGCAATATTAACTTGCTTTGCAGAAACTGTTTCGTTTACACTTTCATCCATTCATTATTATAGACACTTCAAAAAGTCAATTGTGCCCGACTTTGACTTGTCGCAAATCTACTTTTGCAGTCCTCTTTCTTTAGAATCGCTCATAATTGTTTGTAGTGACTTTTCTTCGATGTGCCGTTGAAAGATAAACATATGGCGATAATTTAAACAAATTGTTTGAAGGTAAATTTGTCAAAACATTGAGATATTGAAAATCAATTTTTAATAATACAGATAATTTGTTTAAATTACGGCCATTTGTTAACTTTTAACTGCAAACGATTCTAAAAGAGATTGCCAAAACTGATTTTTGATATCCCAATTTTTAATAAATTCACTATTAGATTTTTTTTTAAATTATTGCCATTTGTTTATCTTTCAACTACAAACAAAAGCATAATCATTACAAACAACCACAAACACTTCTAAAAAGAACTACGAATGCGAATTTGTAATATGTCGAACTGGTGTGCGATTGATTTTTTGTACCCTATATATATTATAGTTACCAGTGAATGGAAGAACGGCTGAAATACTAGGATTTTCCATAAAGAAAAGCAAATTTTTAGAATGTGCGGTGCCAAGTTCACTTAATTTGAACTGTAATAAAGATGTTATCCTATTATTATTAGATGGCAAAACAACAAAAAACAAATGAAATAAGAATATATTAACTTAAAAACGTAGCAATAATGCTTCACTATTCTCAATTATGCTCAATGACCGTCAAAATGCCGAAATTAACATCAATTTAGTAGACTAGATGGTGTTTGTACCGCATATGGAATCAAGAAAATAAATATTATTTAAAACATTTTTCCTTCCAGCGACCGCTGTTTCTATTGCGTAATCCGTTGTAGTGTACTACATTGACAGCTATTGCAGAATTTAATAAGGCAACATCTTTTTGGAATAATATCGCATAAGAAGGACTGACAATTAATTATAAACACAAATCACTCTTTAAAGTCCTTCTTAAGCTTCTAGCGCCGGTGAAGACGTTTTTTATCTTTTCAAATTCTTTTCCTCGTATATTCTTGATTTCACCTGAAAGTATCTCAAAATGTAGGAATAGAAACTCTCAGAATGTCTTCGTACTTTTAAAGTTTTAATTGTTTGTCTCAAACTGAAACATCGCTTCGGTCTGATAAACACCTGCTCTTTTCCCTGTAAAATATATCTAGGATATTTGTACACTGACAACATAAACTGAGCGAGATGAAGTGGCTGCTTACGCAAATGTCAACACAGCGATTACCCTATGGAATAAGTTTTCCGTTGCCGGGTATTTCTCTTGACTTTATCACCGAGAAATTTACATGAACGTTGAAATATGAAGTCTATTTAGGTTCCGCTTATTGTTACAATCACAACCTACTTAGGGTGCATACTTTTTCTTTTGTCGAAAATCCAGATAAATATACTTTTTTGAGATCCCTCAGGCACATTTTCTGTTCTAGCTTTTTAATAAAAGGCAGATTGATGGGTTAAAAGTGTTCGATTGCTGCAGTACGTTTAAGTAATAAACATGCAAGCACTTTCAACCCCCGTTTTTCTTTTTTTTTTTTAATTTTTATCAAAAATCTTATGAAAGCTTCGAACAAAAAAGTGTATTCGAAACGATGGAAATGCCGCATTAGGGGAAACTTGTATGAAGTTTATTAAAGCTTTCCCTGTTGCTCGGATACTGCTTCAGTAAACAGAGCCGTATTAAGGCACAGTTTTTCAACTTAGTATTATCATTACAGACGGGCGAAATTTAAGTATGTCTCAGACGTTGCAACACCGATATATTATTTTTTTTTAGGGAAAAAAGATCAAATAGTTGATCTTCTTTCTCTCTCATTTTCCTTTTTAGATAGGAATATCTAAAAATTTTATTTTAATATGGCTGGTATTAATCAGAACCACAAGTTAATGGAAAGTTGGATTTCTGACCATATTCTGTGTGCAATATTTGTTCAAAAACTCTAAAATACAAACACAAGCATTATTTGTTGCATTCAACATTCCCTTACATAAACTGCTAAATCTGACTAAGGATATATACAGAGTGAGTCGTGAGGAATCGACCAAACTCTAGGAATGTATTCTACAGGTAAAAATAATGTAAGAAAACTCAAATGTTGTTATCCGATTTTTATTTGTTTTCGAGTTATAGGGTAATTAAAAGTAAACAAAAATTCATGCATTAAAGTTTTGGTATTCTATTGGTGTTATCGTTCTTTATAATATATTTTCAAAAATACCGCCATTCATTTCTAAACATTTTCTACATCGTCTACCAAGGGCACTGGTTGCGTCCTGATTGCGTCAGGTTGATGTTTGATATTGCCAACAGCATTTCTAATCCGTGGAAGTAGTGCAGCACGAGTGTCCACTTTTACTTAATACACTTCATTTTTTAACCAGCCCCATAAACAATAATCGAGTAGCGTGAGGTCTGGAAGGCAACCAAGGTTACTACCACGACCAATCCAACTCCGTGGAAACCTTTCATCCAAATGGTGCTGGTAGAACATTTGGATTTTGATGTGTATGGGAACATTCACTAGCAATCCGTGCAGTTCATTTTCTAAACAATGTAAATAGGTGTCTTCCGCGAGGCGATTCTCAAAAATGTAAGGACCAATTAAAAAACTATTCATCAGACCACATCACACGTTTACCGAAAATTTATCTTGAAAGTTACTTTCGACTGCTGCGTGTGGATTTTCGTCTAACCATACATGATGGTTATGACAATTATTAATACCATCACGGGTGAATGCTGCTTCATCCGTAAAAAGTATACGCGATACATTATCATTTGTCCATCGACAAAATTCCATACGTCTACGATAATCATTTGGTTGTAAGTGCTGTACTCTTTGTGCATGGTACAGATGTAAGCCTTGCTCATGGAGTGTTTTTATCACCCTTGCTTGTGGGATGCCCAATTGAATACTAATTCTCCGTGAGCTGGTAGTTGCGTCTTCTTCTACTACATCCAGAATATCTTCTACTTCTTGTAATTGTTGTCGACTGCCTCGTTCAGATATTATGTTTACACTGGGAAGCTTTCCGGTCTCGCACAGTTTGTTGAATACATTTTTATTTGGATGTCTGTAATGTGGAAACTGTTCACGATATTCATTAGCAGCAGCTGTAGCATTCCCATTACAAATTCCATAAACAAACACAGTGCTTTCCATTCACCCATAAAAGCAGTTCGGTAGTACTTAAGCGTTAACTTAAGCGTTCCTTTGCTAAGGAGCACGAAACTCCCAATGTACTCAGTTTTACCTCCCCTTTTCCCCTCATGCACTAACTTATTTGCTAGTGTTTCGTGCTCTAAATGCCATTTATGACAAAGTTTGACAGCTATAGCGATTTTTTTAAAGTATTTGTGGAAAAATGTTTCTTTTTGCTTTGGTAAATTAAATGATTGCAAATTAAATATTACTATTATAATCGTTGTACGATTTTTCGACATTTTGAAGTAAGATTTCCTTGCGGTCACGATTTGTTGTTTACATCAAAATCTAATTTCTAGGTTAGGTTCCTTTCCCTTCTTTCTTTACAATTTAAAAGCACCAAAAGCGTTCCATTGGTTCTAAATTGTGTAGGTCAAGAGTAGAGTAAAGTAGTAGCAGAGTAGTAGTGATAGACGGTGAATGGAAAGCACTACATATTAGCATATTCTAAATTAGAATAAATGTGTGGCATTTTAGTTTGTTACACTTAAAGCTGGTTTTACACTTGTCAATTTCTAGATCAATAACTAGGACTTGGAGGACTTGATGTCAATAATGGTTTTACACTTGTCAACTTCTAGTTCGATTTCAAGTTCAATTTCTAGTTTAAGTTCTGTTCAAGTTTAAGATGATATCCAACTGTTTTACATCTGTCAAGAAACTGATTGATTTCAAGAACTTGGTCAAGTTCTAGAAACTAACATACTTAGAACTTGTTCTATTTTTGCATCAAATTATCTTCAATTCTGTAGGAATTTCCGTAATTGGTACTCGTGAAATAATTGATTCAGATTAATGTTATAACCTGGTTACCGAGGTATACTTCGCAGTGCTATTGTGCATTTGTGGTTGGGTTATACTTCTGGTCATGTTATATATATTTGGTTACATCCACGTTGTATTATTGTACCCACCTGTTTTAGTTTCGATATTTACTATTTGTATATTTAATAATTTATTGGCAGTTATTATTTGATTCTTCTGAAAAGGTATCTAAATTGTAATCTTCGAGAAAGAGAATGCTTAACCTCAAACCTTTACCCGCCTTTGTTTTAAGTATGCAACATCAACAACTCCAAGAAATAATAATATCCCTGTTGTGACAGAGCGCTACCACCCCTAACGTTACAAAAGAAACTAACCGATTCTAATATTCCCGATTTCAAGTTCTATTAATTGACACATGTAATACAGCAGCAAGTTCTATTTTAAGAAATAGATATTGATCTCTATAAAGATCCTAATATTTATTGACAAGTATAAAACGGCAACAAGTTCTAGTTCAAGAACTACAAATCATATTTTAAAGTCTAGATATTGATGAAAATATTGACAAGTGTAAAACCAGCTTAAATCGTACAAACGTTAAGTCAATGTCACAATACCCGAACAACAATGTTATAATTTACACCAAGGTATAGGGAACATTTCTTATGATGGCAGCGTCCACTATATCAACAATAAACTAGAGGTAGTGACATTAGACGCATTAGACATACAAAACACTAAATCTACATTTTTAATTACACTATAACTCGAAAACAAAAAAAAAATGGATAACAACATTTGAGTTTTTTTACACTATTTTCACCTGTAGAATACACTCCTACAGTTTGGTCGATTCCTCACGACTCACCCTGTATATAGACATATTCCTGATCCTTCAACGTTACGGATATAGTATATAACAAGTTATTACAGCAATGTTATACATATACAACAAATTGAATTTAATAACACAGTCAGCAAATAATACGAAATGACCTCTATCTAATTCCATAATTATCATTAAAAAAATGACAATATTTTTATAACAATTTACATAAACAATCAAAGTTGACCTTCCTGACGCGGCGCGTGCATTTTGAAATAAGGCGTGGCAGACTATGTCAAAATAAATAAAGTATACGGCAGCGCGTACAATGACAACATTTTTGTGACGATTTGTATATTGTTACAGAAATATTGTTATTTTTATAGTTTTTTAACATAATCTCTGAACATCCCTTAACGTAATGTAAAAATGTCGATTAAACTATAATATTAACTTTCTTAGATAAATGATAAACAATTTAAAATTTGCTAGTTGTAACTCTTATATCGACTGCTATTCTGTGAATGCTTGGAGACGGAATTCATTCGAATTCTTACACGTCTCGAATGATTTATTTGCATCACAGTGCTACTACGTATTATATATAGAGGCATAAAAATTGAATAGTTACAATTTTGATTTAAATCTATTGAAAATGAAAATAACGTTAATTATTTTAGAACATTAAGTGGGCAATCGGTGAATATTAGATTATCATTTGAAAGTGCTACAGCAATGGTTTTTCTTTGTACATGCTCTGGTTTATTCAAACAATAATACGAAATAATTGTAGAATTTCATTTTTACAATGAATTTAAGGTTTTGTGTTAATTTAAACAACTGTATAAACCCTGGGAAAAAAATTGTTGAATCAACACAAAATTGGCTACAAAATTTAGACACCAATAAATTGGATTAATTTACCAGGACATAAAATACCTATTCGTTAGAATTTATTGTTCTTTATACACAACCTAATTTTATATACCTACAATTCAATTTTATATTAACCTAGCACATTTTGCCAGTGCAGGTATTTTAATTTAATACTTCTCTTTATTCTATCGAGTTAACCATAATAATTTTTTTCTCTTATGAATCAAATACATGTTGCAGAGATTAGTATCAGCACATTAAAAAGAATTGGAATAGTTACATTACTGTTGCTGTTATAATGTGCAGTTTTTTTTTGTTTCATATATACTCATCTAAATGTGTTGCTTGTCATACATAAAGAATTCTCTCCTATACGTTTCGAATACTTAAATTTACTCCACATAGTTTCTCCTCCGTCCGACCCTGCAGATTCGGCAAACCATCGGGTTTTTAAACGTTTTTGTGCCGACTGTCAGTCAAAGCGTCGCCCCCCCCCTCATCGGAAGCGGAAGGTAAATTCAATTGAAAATAGAACCCTCTTTTCCGTCATAATGAACATTAAAATCGGGGGAGGCATTAAAATCAAAGTAGTTGCGAAATTCGCTATCCATTTGACGACGGTAGCCGGTTGTTGGTTGGTTGCGTTTCGATTCGAGTGTCTTTTTCAGTTAACCGCCGTTGAGACGATGTCGTCTCTCCCCTTTTGCTCCTTCTCGATAATTTGACGTCGAACAGCCGAACTAATTGGCCGACATTACTTACGCCATCCAAGTTCGGCCTCTTCCAAGTTTAATGCGCTACCGGCCAACCTTTCGCTGATCAGATTCTTTGGGGGAAAGGAGACTCAACGGAATCCGCAAAATAACCGAGGAAAGATGGGAAATGTCGGCCGTTGAAGTCGAGGGATAACTTCTATAATTATTTATTTAAATGATCGGTTAAGCTTTTGCTCGATGGGGTATCTTTCAATAGCGGCTGTAATATCAAAAGGTAATAGAGAGTCATTTGCGTTGAAAATTATCTGAAAATATCTCATGGTTGAAATTTCCCAGTTAATGAATTGTTATAAGGATAGAGAAACACTGGTTTCATTTTCTGATCACTTCGAAGAACAATTTCTTTCAACAAAACCACACTGAGTGGAAAACCGTTAACCATTTTTCAGTTAATTTAACATTACAAAAACTTTACTGTTGATTTAACATATAAAAATATTTAATGCAATTTTATATACCATTCGTTGTATTCACTCTGATGAGCACTGTAAGAAAAAATTACAGTGATAATAATCATGGCCAATTTGTTACCCACAATTATCACTGTAAAATCACAGTCTATGATAATATTACTGGTAGTATAGTGTACTTAATATACTGCATGTAATAATACGTGCAGCATGTATTTCGTTACAGTTAAAATTTGAAAAATTTTGAACGTGTAACTTTACAAATATAATTTGTATAAAAGCAAAACACAAAGTAAGGTTCCTTTTCACAGTTGTATTATTACAAATTGTGTTACCTTTGCAGATTGTAGCATTACAAGGTCATATTATGTAAGTTTGAAAACAATTTCAAACACTGCATTAAAATCTAACTTTACAGTGATAATCGTGAGCAACTTTGTTAGCCACGATCATCACTGTAATTGTACAAGATTAATCACTGCAAATTTGACTTTAGCATGGTATTGTAATATATTAGTGGACGAAATTTAAAGGCCTTTTATAATTTGTCTTATAATAGTAACGTATACACATTGCTAATAGTGCCTTTTTTAATGCAGATTTCCGTTTTTTCTAAAGACAAAAACAAACCACGAAAAGACACTTATGCCAGACAAGCTAATACAACTACTTCAAGAGCTCGTTTGAAATAAAGTATAATTCCTTTAAATTTCTACCACAAACCAAAAGCGTTTCAGTAGCCACCATAGTAATGCAGATATTTGATTTATCCCGTACACACATGTATACCTTCTACACATCGAGAACTAGAAAACAAAATTTATAAAAAATTGTATTTCACAACATAATATTTATTCACAATACGTAATGCAAAATGAATTCCACAAATATAAATGTGGATAAGATCCAAAATTAACTGTGTCGTAGGTAATTTATTAATGCTACAATTTTTTCCAGAATTTTTATTTTCATTTCACGAACCTTTTTCTGGATGTATTTTTAATACATATCATTGCAAAAATTCAAAAAGTGCAAAATATTTTTGTTTAGATTAAACTAAAATTATAATGAAAACAGAATAATTTTCATAGCACTGAATATTGTCTATGTGGCTGAAAATCGTCGTTTTCCTATGCATATAGTGCAACTGTCCAAATCTATAAATAAACAAAAATTAAGGTTATAAATGTTTCCTCTACTATATATTTGCATTACTACCTTTCTCGTGTAATAATTGTTCATGGCGCTATTGTTCTCAAAATGCTCCAACTCAGCCTCTTTGCTGTGGTCAGAGCAGAATCATATATGTAACAATGTACATTTTTAATAGACAAGTAGAAAAAAAATGTGTGGTTTGCATAACTTTACTAATTTAGACTTTGTAAACATGTAATAGCAATAAGATTCTATATCTATAACTAGTTAAATGTGTGCCATTTGCGCTTTACATAAAAGATAATGAATGACATTACGATAAAAATCAAACGTACAATTAATAAAATATATATCTATACAATATAGGTACATATATTAAAGCTAAATATTAAATTTTAGGCAGTATAACTTATTATTACTGTAATAGATGAATTATAAAAGTTTATTATTTGTATCAGAGAATTTGGATTTACATATACATTTTAGCTATCGAGCATCTGCATCCCAAAAACATTTCTGCAATACTCAATACTGAACGTGTTACCACAGTTGTGATACCGCGTGATATCTATTCATACTAGTGATTCGAGGTAACACTGCTCCTTTGGATTTGATCGTTCTATTTCGAAAATATGTAATGTTGCAAGCCACATCTAATCTAAGTAAAGTGAACCCAAAATGAGAAGTACATATGTCGTCATCGTAATGTCGACGTAGAATAGAGCAACTAAAGTCATTAATGGTGGGGGTAATTTTTTTTACGATAGAAATTACATTAAATACTTCTGTCAAAATGACAGGAACACCCCTAAAACTAGTATAATAGACTCTTCCGACGATTCCAGGGCTCAAAGCGAATATGACGACATATGCATTTCTCATTTTGGATTCACCATACATAGCATTCTGTTAGCTTTTTTTTTTTGGGAAGGTTTCCTGGTTTAAGCTGAAATATAATGCAGAGCACCATAACCTTTAAAGTAGTATGTAAATTTACGTATTAAATTTGTTAATGTACAGTATTTTTGTAATGCTCTGTTGATTTTTCCATTTGTGATGGTGTTTTATGCCTTGAAACTCATTGTACGTGTACTTTCCTTTTAATATTTATTAAATTAAATTATTGCAATAGTAATATATTTTAATTTTTCATGTAAATTTACAGTGATTATGTAGATACCTTTTTATAGTGAGGCTATCCTAAATGCTTCAAAATTTCCAAATTTCTTTAAACAGAAATTTGACAGATTAGAAATCATATTACGATGTTCTTTAATGATAATTCCATGCACTTACTTCTGGGCTTTGTTCTTTATTGTAAAACATCTTTAGTTTATCGAATCTTAAATATTTCTTGTCTAGAGAACTTTAGAATACATGTACCTAATTGTAAATGCGCTAACTAACCCAAGTAAGTGACGCGCAACGTATCTAATGCACACAAATCTGAGTGCTTGCTACACAATCAAAGTTCTTGCATACTGTGGTATCGTTATACGATGCGGCTTCTTAACACGGAATCGGAACCCATTATATACATAATCACCGCGAACTTCAATAACTCCTTGAGATACGACGGCAACAACATAAACTTTACCGTTGTACCGCAGCGTTACAACACGATGTTATCGTCGTATCTCTTCTTCCACGGCAGATTTCTACAAAGCGGAAACCTACAATGCGCTTTGCGTATATAGAATCTACTTATTTGCTCGATGAACTACATATAGAAACCTGATAAGGAACATCGCGATTCATTTTAGTGCATGTTTTATTCAAACTGGATTTCCATGAACGCTTATGAAAGGCACAGCATTATTGTATTTTATGTGCCCCATTTCAAATGTGTGTTAGGTAGATAAAATTTGGCTTTCGTGAATGGGAATAGTCAACGTTTGTCGTACGTTATTTATTTATTTTAATGCAAATCAAAACGGTGGTTTTCCTTGAGAAATGTATATGTCATTCCTGATTGTACTACATCAATAGAAAAGATTTCTTAAATCAAAGAAATTAGTTTCTCTTCAGCTATATATTCTAAGGCAATATCTTTTATACTTAAAAACAGATATTTTCAATGAACGAATATTCGTTTAAATCAAGAACCTTTCGGGTTTAAAACGTAATCGTTGTTTCAACTGCACAATGAAAATAATGGACCAATGTGTGAATTTGGCAGTTGGTTGTCTTGTCCTTGTGGTGTGTTAGATGACGTATAGCGTAAATTGGGCCCCAATGATACTTCCGACCGGTTGAATAACTAAGGAAACATAACTATTCCTACAGAACCCTATTCATTATCGAGCAAACAGATAGATGACAGAACAAGGTACTTATATTAACTAACAGCTGATTTAATATATACTTTTATTAGCAAGATTCTTCTCATATCTTATTTATTTCGAAATTGATAATTTTCAGGTAACAAATAAAACCCTCTTTACTGTAAAATATTTGAAGAAATTTAAGTTTTAATTGAAGAATTTCTTTACAGAAAATTTCATATTTTTTTGGTTAATGTTAAGTAGTAAGAAAAATGTTTTGAGCTTCTACTTTTTAAAGCTTCCTTTACTTCAGTATTTTCGTTTTAAAAGAAGGAATCTTCAAAAGAAATTCAAAAGGATTCTCATAAAGAGCGCGTATTCACAAGTCTACCCACTGTTTCGCCATGCTTTATATGCTCTGAATCAACTCATTGAAATATTCTTCAAGCACACTGGACAATCCGTCATCTATTTCAGATGTTTCCGCCAGCTTGTCTTTGGCACTCTTCCAGTTCCTTATTCATCAATTCTGTTTCCCAGGAGTAAATAATCTTTCATTTCTTTTTCGAGACTATCATTTCTGCGATCGTGTTTTCTGGTGTGAGGATTGTGCCCAAGTCATAGTAGACTTGTGTCCTCTTGACACTCCACCTCATACATTCAAACACTGTATACTGAATTGTGTCTTCAGCACCACAGTACGCACATAGCGCTACGTTCTCTTATGCTCGAAATATACCGTGACAGCAGTCAACACTAGAGTCGTGTAATCTCCCCTCTTCTCAGCCATATGTACATCATCATTATCTCCGCAATTTCTCGGACCACAATATCGCCATTATCATACATGCATTTTCTTTTGTACACTAATTTTGTATGCTGGCAGTGCCTCTAATGACGTTCGAAAGACTGACGCTAACAACGCAACATCTTTCTTTGCTGTCTCCCTACAAGATTTCGATAAACCTTCTTTTCTTTCTAATGCTTTGTACCAAATTGGCACAGTATTATTGAATGTGTAACTCCAGAAGGCGAATCTCGTTTCGCACTTCTCGGACCACTTAGGTTTGGGCGTTATGCGGGCAAGCAAGCCTGTCTATTCTTGCGCCTTTCTGCAAACATACTAGATATGCTCGCCGAACTATAATTCCTTGTGTAAAATTTTGTCCAAATACTTGAGAAATCCCGGCACTATGCTTGTCTTACCAATATCGGAAGAGATGTCGTATTGCAATTTATTTTCCAACAATAATTCATTAATTCCATTAAAGTTCTCGTTAACTCTGCTTACAAATCTATATTCATCCTCAGTAACTACTAGTAGTGCCCGTCAACCGCATAGCCCATGAGCTCAGCTTGTATCGTCTGCTGAGTTTAAAATATGTCATCAAACAAGACATTCCATAATAGAGGTCCAAGAATAGAACCATGCGGTGCTCCAGCTGCCACGCTGATGTCCTCATTCTTCTGAATCTGGAGCCGTCTCTCATCAAAGTAGTTCACTATTATCTTTATGAAGTACTTTGAGCTGACATTATTAAATGCATTTTGAATATCCAAAGTAACAAGCATACACTATTTCTCTTCATAATTGTTTACCTTATTCACAATATTCTCAACTATATTTGACTGCAACCTCCTCTTGGTAAATCGGTATTGTCTATTGGGTAATTTCCCATGTGTTTCTAGTTCTTCCAATAGTCTTATTCTGCTTCGTATTTCGTATAACTTACTACTGGTGTTAAATAAACATAATGTCTATAAATATATGTGTGGTACTATTATTTTTTGGAAGTGAAAATATCTTGACAATAACAATAATTGTAATACTACACTATTAATAATTATGGTTATAAATACGACCATAATAATCTTAACCATAAGAATTTTACGACCACAAAAATAGAACATGTTCTACTTTTACTGTTGAGGAAAGCTAACCTTTAATATATTTCCTCTTTTACACTATCCATAACTTTGTGGTTGTAATTCTAAACAAAACTATAATGACAAATGCAAATCACCCTGCCTGTTTACATAACTTTATACAAATTGAATTAGATTAACAAAAATGCTTATGATAGGTTTGCTATTTAAACATGCGTGCAGATGTTTTAAAGTATGTAGTGGCAAATTAAGTTGCTCGTGTTGTATAGCCCATTATATCAAATCGTCTTAATCATTTAACCATTGAAAAGAAAAAAAGACATTTTATTTATGAAAAGCTAAGTGGCCTCGCAATTATGTGAATACTACTTTATATCAAACGCTGAAATATGTTAAATGTGATTAGTTCACATAATCGCAAGTCTACTGTAAATCGGTCAGCTATCAGTTGTTATAATATTTGCGTCCATAGAACGACTTTGGTTATCTACCAGCATTGACTAAGGAGTAAGGGAAAGCCATGGCAAAAACCTTACTCTAGGACCAGGATCTGGGAAGAAGACCCAGACCTTTTTACTGATAACCGACAAATTATTATTATCCTTTAATAATTAAAAAAAGGACAGCGGAAAGAAAAGGACATATAGTTCATATATATATTTTGGGATTAATTCATATATAATATAAAGCAGAAGTAAATTGAAATCCCTCTTTGTTCTGTGGTATTTTTGCTCTACATTAAATTAATAATCTTATCCAATTTTTCAACAAAATAAAATATTTAGACCACATTTCAGTAGCTTTTGTGCCCTAATTGACCTCATTTTATTATATAAACATTGTTTATTTTAAATTAATTGTACTTGTCAAGTTTTAAAGGTACCCTTTCAATTCAATTTGAATTTCCTTCCAGACTGGAACAACATGGCTGGGCACGATAGGGTCAAGAGGCAGCTGTCGGTATCGTCAGACAGCAAGCTGCTGGATGACGATATCAGAGAGGAAACCCGCGTTATACTCAGGCCAAAAAAACCACCTAGACCAAAGTCTGAAGTCCTCCTCAACCAAGGAACCGATCACCGCCGAATGAAAAGGTTTTCCGCATTCGGGGTAAGAATTACTATGTCTTAATAATCAATTCCACCCTTCCCTGCAACATATAAGTTCAATTAGTACCCGTCAACAGTAGATTAAGCATTTACAACGAACGTGAATTACTGTAGTTAATAAAGAAAAAAGTGGTGAACCAAAAATAAATGCTAGGGCACATTTAAAAGGAAAGGGAAAACAACATCGTGATCCCCTGAAGATCGCCCAAGCTGATATTTGTTTTAGCGTCGGAGCGCTGAAAACTCTAGGGGTTTTCTTTTCCACGCAACACATTTCTTGTTCCCAATTAGTAATTTAGAAAGTAAGCGCAACAGTCCTATTCAATTACTTCAGTCGAGTATTTACAGAATGACTCGCTTGCGTGCTGGCTGTATTCCAGCCAAAAGTCCTATTGCACTTTAATCATTTTTATTACATTTCCTATTACACCTTTAATTCTTTACTTTAACGTCATCTTAAATAATATAATTTCACTATTCAAACACATAGAACCAATATAATACCCAATTTTGCGTTATGCAAATTTTCGTTAAAACACGTCAGTTTTCCGAAGTAGTTACAAGTGCGATGATGATGGGAATATTTCATTTCTCCGAGTTATCAATCCCGTAACCGCCACAGCTTGCTACCTCCGTGAGATCATCTCAATTTCCGTTTCGAATCGCTGCAATCAGGGAAGCCGGATTCTCATGCATACTGATTCTTCCCCTTCATTGACTCTCCCTAATCTTATAGGTAAGTGCCGTGCATCAACGCAGTGGAGTATAATGAAACCATTTCTCTCTTATTTTATTCAAGTCTGTTGGAATACGTAAGGAAATTCTAGCGTTTCCCTTAAAAGGATTAGAAATGCTGAGGGCTTACGGTTGTCTTGCTTTACGAGGTGTTTGTATTTATACGCGTTAGCAGTTTAGAAGTTTTTTCGTGCTGTTCATACCGGTCCTACAATCGCTAATGTTTTATTGGATTAGGTGTAAAATGGGCTGAAATAAAAAGGGCTATTAGAATATTTAACGAGGACGTGAATACTCAATTACGTTTTATATCCGTCATTAAACAACCTGTAGAGAGCTGTCAGCCTATCTGTTTTGAATGCTGGAAGGTCCCCCACTTTCAAAGAATTAATACTAATAAATTATGATTTGAAATCAGATCTAATATATATGCACGTACCACATGAGTCAATAGAAATATAAGAATAAAACGCGAAAATAAAAAATATGTCATATAAGTGCAATTGAGAGAAGTGTGGGAAACAAAATAGAAGAAACAGACAAAATACAAAAACATTAAAATGTGCCTTCTTCATCACATTCTTTATAATTTAATTAAATTAAAGATTTGTATCGTAAATACCATTTATATACCCCAACCATGTTAAAACTGTAATTTAGCACTAATTCAGACCACTAAAGACTATAAAATTTTCATTCATAAATACCTACTACCCTACTATCTAAATATCATGCCGCAACCCATCTAGTTCCTTAGCAGCATTACAAAAAAATTCCCGGCATTCGGCCGACCATTATCTCTAATATCTGTTTCGCGTCGCGGCCAACTTAACCCCCTAGCTAATGCCCTAATTTCCTTACACGAGCCCCACTCATCAGTGATTGTACCTTCAAATAAAATATGTCCCGTTGTATCTACCCCGCCGCATTCACAATGCGAATCATTAACCTTGCCAATTCTACATAAATATGATTTAAAATTACCCTGATCCGTTATTAATTCGATTGCCTGATACGACAAATTAACCCTCATTTCCCTAAAACGTGTAACACTACATATAAATTTCCTAGTCCATTTGCCATTTAAAAAAATATCCCACCTACCCATACAACAGCAGACAGTCAGCACGGCTTCAGCAAATTCAACGTCAACGGCCTTAATCGATTTTTGCATTTAGCCGAAGAAAAGCATTTAGTTGTGTTCAGCATTATATTCGCCTACAGAAACTACAATCATACGTTATCAGAGACAAAGTTGCTGCATGGTTTGATATATGATTATAAAAGGAAAATATAATACAATTCGTTCGATTGCGGTCTAATGGTTGCCTTTAACTGCCGGTGTAATATAGGGTTTAGTACTTGGTCCGGCACTCTTTAACCTGTATATCAATGATGTTGCCACTTTATTGCAGACCGTTTACCTACCATGTATGCTGACGAAATCTCTTTGTTGCAGAACATTCTAATTTGACAATAAACAATTGATTTCAGCTGATTCGCAATCGGTTGCTCTGAATAAATTGGCATTGAGCATACTGAAAATTATACTATGAAATTTCATTTAAAACAAAGAGTGGTAAACATGGGAATTTAGTATTAGCTGGTGAGAAAATATACCAATTTCTAAGTCTACATCCATGTGGAGTTAATATGGAACCACTGTTTCGAGAACCTGGCTAAAAAAAATCTCAAGCAAAGTATACTTCTTTCAGTTACGGTCTCAGCTCTCTAAAAATACCTGTGTAAAAGTCTACTATGCCGAAGCCCGGCTAATGTATGGTGTTTTCTGCTGTGGTGCTTCATCGCCGGCAACCTGTGACGTTTTGATAAGCCAGACAGCTGTAATTCATAGCATTGTGGGTGCTTCTTATAGGAATTCTTGCAGACCATTTTTCCATGATTTGCATATGGGTATACATTTTGGAAGCCGCATATTTGGATATAAATAACTACAATCATGAAGTGCATCAACACATAACACAACACCCATATGCAAATAGAAGAACATTTACACGTTAAACCTTGTTGCATGAAGGGGACAAGCTGGAACGTGTAGTTAGCCTTTAGGGTGTTGTATTGTAGAGATGGAGTATACCTGGGGTTAAAGGTTTTTAAGAAGTTGCCTGCCAATTGTAAAAAACTTACTTACCTAGAATATTTAAATCTGAAGTTAAAACCTCTCTCTTTCGGCATATTTTACTCCATTACGGAATTTTTGCGACATAACAAACGTGTTACGTTTGTAGTTCTTTCATTTTTTTTTGCTCTTTAGTTATCATGTGGTGATAGATTGAGTTAACATAGAGGTTAGAATAATATCTTTTGTTGTTATATTTCTGTTTTTCTCTTGCTTTATATGACGTTTGATGTACACTTTGTGTTATTCATAAAAAAAGAAAATATATTATATATTTTTGCATCCTTCTTAAAACGGTGTAAAAGTAATGTCGTAATCTCATTTCGTAATCAGTTATATAATTTGCACGTCCAGTAGTACATAGCTTGCTGGGTGCAAATTGATGGTTATCTCTGTTTAATGAGAATATGTTTTTGTTTTGGTGTATGTTGACAACACGAGATTGTATAAACACCGATGGCAATGTAAGAATCTTTTTTAAAATGATCGTTAAGTCTCTGTAGGAGCCTAATTGCTTGCTTTTATAGAATGAATATTCTTTGAACTTCGGGCGATGCACCCCAGAAAAATTTGCCGTGACGTAGATATAAGCGGTCTTCTCTGTTTTGTGGTTGGCGATTAAATTTAAGTCTCTTTATGGCAAATATGTACCTAATGCGAATTATTGTTTACATTCCACCTAGTGCATATGCTGTTTGTAGCAGTCTGTCTGGTTTTTTTTTCCTAAAGAAACAATGTTGTATCATTCGCATATGAACAAACTCCAGCTTGGGTGATACTTGCTGAAAATTCACAGATGTAAAGTACAATAATAGGGGGCCGAGAATTGATCCTTGTGGCACTCCGTATTTTATATTTACTGTTTTTGATCTGTATCTGTTAAATAAGTAAGAACGCGGAGTATTCCAATTTATCGAGCAGGTTATCATGACTAAGAGAGTCAAAAGCTTTACTCAAATCCAGCAGATTAATCTGCGCGGGACATACCATCATCAAATACTTTGCTTAATCTTTTCTATCTTATTTAGATAACAATGTTCGCTTTACCGACATTTTTTTTGTAATAGAAATTGAGGTTGTATTTATTTTCCAGGGTGATTCACCATATGGAAAATCAGAAGCGTATATAAAATTAGAACAATTAGGCGAAGGCTCTTATGCAACGGTGTATAAAGGATATAGCAAGTAAGTCTTTCTTATCATAATGTTTCGTCATTTAACTTTTTTTTTTTGCAGTTTAAAGAATCAAGTAGTAGCGTTAAAAGAGATTAGACTACAAGAGGAAGAAGGTGCCCCCTTTACGGCCATCAGAGAAGCTTCCTTACTTAAAGAACTGAAACACGCGAACATAGTCACACTTCATGACATCGTTCACACACACGAAACACTCACATTTGTCTTCGAATACGTGGTAAGCTGATCAAAATTTAATTATATCCGTGGATATTAAAAACGTTTATTAAGATGAAATTATTAAAAATAAAAAGTGTCAGAATGTTTCTCATTTTTTATCGGTTTTTCCAGCATACAGACTTATCCCAATACCTTGAGAGACACAGCGGTGGTTTAGACTATCGCAACGTCAGACTGTTCCTGTTTCAACTTCTGAGAGGTTTGGCCTACTGCCACAAGAGGAGAGTCCTCCACAGGGATGTTAAACCTCAGAACCTGCTCATCAGTGAGATCGGCGAGCTCAAATTGGCGGACTTCGGGTTAGCGCGGGCCAAGTCGGTACCCAGCCATACGTACTCGCACGAGGTCGTCACGTTATGGTATCGACCGCCAGATGTCCTTCTTGGCAGCACGGAGTACTCGACTTCATTAGACATGTGGGGTGTGGGTTGTATATTCGTCGAAATGATCACGGGAATGGCCATATTTCCCGGCTTACGTGATACCTACGATCAGCTAGACAAGATATTTCAAGGTGTTGGGCACGCCGATCGAGGAAGACTGGCCTGGTGTGAGCAGGTTGCCCGGATACAAACTTCACAAACTGGGGCAGTACAAGCCGAGGAAGTTGGGGCACGTTTGGACGCGCTTGCATGACGTCTCGCAAGGGGAAGCGATGGCGTCTGCTCTTCTACAACTGGATCCACAGCATAGATTAGGTGCCGAAGAAGCGATGACACATCCATACTTTAATGGACTGCCGAAAGAGTTACTAGAACTGCCAGATGGTACTCTAGAATTTCTATTATTACGATTTAAAATCTACTATATTCTTTTTTGGTTCAGATATTTCCATCTTCAGTGTGAAAGATGTCCATTTGTATCCGGAACATTATTCGGCAATTAAATGAGGCCTAAATTGAACGCCCTTCTCAGGAATCTACTCTAAGCAATGACCAGCTAGCTGGCTATCCCAACACGCTTCACACTACGTCTTACTTCACTGCTATTCAATCATTTTGCTAATTATTATTTTTTACATATTTTTTTATTGCGAAGTATTATTTCATAGGAACGAAAATGGAAAACGTTTGTGACTTAGCAAAATAATTTATTTATCGAGAATTGTTATCGTTTTAGTTTTTAAGCATACAAAGATGTTTCATATCAAAATGCACCATTGGGGACCTTTAAGAGGATAATAATATTTATAGCGATTTTGGTGACAGTTGCATGTATTTTTACACACTTAGACTTTATATTATAGTCAATTATGACCACAGTTGTATACATATTAACATTAACTATACTGAATATTTTTATGGAATATAACGAAGAAGGAATTCCCTCTGGTGGCGTCTCAATAATTAAAATATTGTATTGCACTAGTTTTTCTCACACACACAAAGAAATTATTAGAAGATGTGCCATTTGTACATATATACATATATATATTCGAAAAACAAATTGTTATGTATTCTATTACATAATACCGATACATTATGTTTTTGACTAATGTATTGTAAATTTTATTTTTAACTTTCATATACTGATTGATTAATAGTGTAGTGAGTGCGTATAAAAAACGAACACACACACACACACCAACACACATACACACACACATATAGATGATCCATTCCTTCCAAGGTGCTCAATTATACTATTATTACTAAGACTCTAGCTAAGTCTCTGGTCAAGTGGGGCTGTAACACTGCTGTGCAGTGGACTGAGTTATTTACAAAAAAAAAAAAAATGAATGAAGCTGGAAGGTTTTATTCGTCCAGCTGGCACAACTAGTTATCATTTTGTAGAGGATTTATGCAGTGATGAAGGAGAAGTTGGAAGTTTAATGTAATCATTTTTGCATTTATCATCTATTATCGTAGGTATTCTTTAAGTAGCCTCATAGTAGAAATTCTTATGTTTCAGTACGTATCGTTATTTATTATTATCGGACGTTTAGAACATTTTTATAATGAGAACTCTGAAAGGGAGAAATAGTTAACCAGTTTCGATAATGTAGATTATTACTTTTTAAGTTTATTTTTGAATATTACTATTATGATTATTATTATTATTATCATTATTATTATTATTATATTAATTATTATTCTTACTACTATTATTGCTGTTGTTAGACTTTAGATGAATTGAATCTGGAATTATAAACATAATTACGTGCAGGATGACCGCAATCGACTAAGAATAAAAATGAATAACACGTATAGTATTTTCAACATTCTTTAAAATTTATTATACACCCACACATTAACTCACACTTACTAAAAAAAATGACGCAAGTGATATAGCATGACTCAAAGGTAAATGGCAACTCCAATTTTAACAGTTTTATGAGAATAAGTTTAACGTTTAATAAGAAACGTTTAATATTATTTTAAGCATACATTATTATTATTTACTATTTACGTTTATAAAACCATTGGTATTGTGTTTTTATAAAGAAAAGAAAACTGGAGCTACTATCATCATTAATTTACCTCTGGGCTGCTAATCGCGTATTATTTCATGGTAGAAATTAAAAAACGCGAATTATTAGTTTCATTAAACAACAAATTATGCTTATAGATCTGATTTTCTTTATAAAACAATTGTGGTGATTATATTCAATAGAATTAATTAATTGAGAATCACCTCTAGAAACTTACAAACCCTGTAAATATAAGTTGCAGCAATTTAAATTTGTTAATTGTTTAATTATTGTAAATAGGTTTCTGTAATTGATTATATATTATACAGAAAGTTAGAAGTGACAAATAAATATCTTTTGCAATAAAATTTTTCCCTTAATTTTTATTTATTAGAGAATATATTTTCATATTAAAGTAACGTTTATTAATTTGTTGATGATTTTTTTTAAACGATTGTTTTTCTTAATATGTTGAAAATACAAGAATCCACATCCTGTATGTAAGTTTTTTCTATCGTGCCAAAGGGCAAATGCTTATAAGCATTATAGCATATAGCGTAAATATTTCTTTCCGGCACATTTTTAGTGAAAAAGAAAAGAAAAGATTGATTATATATTGATATATTATATATTGATTGCGATCTGTTTTGAACAAGCCCAATTTATTATACATAACTATATTTTTTGTAGCTATTATTTAAACTATAGACACTATATTATAAGGCCTAAAACTGCAAATGTAAAAGTAGTTAATACATACTTTTTTTTACTTTTCATCATTTTATCCATTAATAAATTTACGTTATAGATAATGCTGTGAGCTAATAGAACACCATCTTTAGTCTGTATAAAAAAAAAAGTGAAGTTAAAAAATATAAATAGAATCGTAATAATGAACGTAGAATTAGTCCATGGCACTAAAAAAAGGTTTTAAAAAATGATAAATGCGGCAATTGCACCCCTCCTACATGGTTCGTCCAATAGTTTACTTTTCTCATCGGCCGTCGATTAGGGCGAAGCGCCGAATTTTTTCTATAGTGTTAGTATCGAAAATCACATCCGAGAGCTCTGTGCACGCTTAAAAGGAAAAAAAATTAAAAACGAGAACGGACACAGTTAACTATTTTAAGTTCACTGACGAATCAAAATTAATTATTAATTAATATATCACTCTATAATATCCCGGGATATCGTTTTCTAGCGAATTATGGATTAAGTATACGGGCGAAATTAACGAACGAAAACGGTGTCCGACACACGTGTGATAGAGTTGTTATTTTCAATTGGGAATATAATGACATAGAAATATGTAAACTATATTGAAAAATTAAAATAAATTTTATCGCGCCAAGGATAATGGTGTATGTAATCATATTGTACCATGTTGCATTGTAAATATAGTTGTTTATATTAATGAAATGATTATACGAAATACCGGAACTATTACTAAGTAATAAATGTCTTTGTATATGAATTTGTATTTTTTTTCTTACCATTTTAATCCGTCCAATCCTGTCCTTATAATAGCAAAGTTGATCTAATTTCATTACCACGGACGAATGACCCTAAATGTAATGAATAAGCATTGCAGCAAAGCTCTGCTACCAAGTCGCTTCCTATCCAAGCGACAGATTTGCTTAAAGAAGGTATTTCAATCAAAATTTATTATATAAGTGCCTTCCCAAATAACGAAATTTAAATTTTCTTCAATTATTTTTAGTAACTTCAACATTGAAGCATGAAGTTACAGCATGATTAATGCAATTCATTATAGTTGTTTTTATAACTGAATGTAGAAGTTACTAAAAACAAATGCGCCAAATGTAAATTTGATTATTAGGAACAACTGTTTTACGCTTGTAGATTTCACTGTGTAAATAAATTACTAGGAACAAGCGTGAATATGTCATTGGTCGCGTAGCAGAGATTTCCGAATTGCCTTCACCTGTTAAATGACGAATGAACATTTACAATAAAAGAAAAAAGCTCGTCGACTTTCTAAGGCGTTTTATAGGCAACACGTTAAATTTTGTGAGAAGAAAAAATAAATATAAGCAAATTTGAAAAAAAAGGAACAGTCGTATTCAACCAGCATTAACGAAACACACAACGTTAACGCAACAGGTTACAAAATTCTGTAGGTTCGAGAATATACCACAAGCTTTGACGTTGACAGTAGTTCGTAACCACTTTCAAACTAGCAAAGACAACACGACCACAAATACAGTATCCCAACTATCCTATACTAGGCTGAGCACTAATCTCTTGGTAAAAATTTGTTTTTTTTAAGAACAAAATAAAAGTCATTGCTAAATCTCCTCAACGTGCGGGATTATTATCTTTGGTGCAGGACACCGATAAACACTAACTCTGATTGGCTAAAACGGCTGAAATTATATAGTTATGCACATATTTCCCATAGCGGCACGAGAGAGAATTTTTGTGGAATTTTTCCATATTACATACATGTTTCTGCTAGCTGCATCCAACGAGGCGTGGCTGAATTATTTGAAGAAAATTACATGTCTTTCTGTATGTAAAATTACAGTTGACGCTGCATTGATAGATATTTATTTCGTATTTTCGCATAAAACGTGAAAGGTAATCAGTGTTTACAGCTGTACTAGCAATTATGGCAGTATATTGAAGGAATAAATACTGTTAAAAAAATATATATAAAATTCACATTGATTATACAAAAACTTTCAACATTCTGATTTCAACGGCTAGGTATAATACTATATACAGTAAGAGAAAAAAGTTTCCGCATAGCTTGATAGCACTAACATGCGACGATATCTATTGCCGCCAGCCAAAAAAAAAATACCTAAATTGTTTTCATTTATTTTATTCAATAAAGCCCGATATTTACAATATACCCCGTAAAAATTGTGTTCAGTCATATTTTTCATTACTACCAAGCTACGCTCTCTTGCTGTACTTGCCTAATATAGCTCTGTTTATAAATCAAATATAATTTTTCTTCTAAACCACTTGCTTTCGGAATAGGCTATAAGGAACAATTCTAAATTCGAAAAATGATCAGGAAATGGACAATACAAATGATAGTTACATTACATCGTCAAACCTAGAGCTAGTTATCATGATCTTTTTATTAAGTTCATATAGTTATGCCACGTTTGAACGAACCTAAACATTTTGTTACCGGTATACTGTATACCTCTATTAGTCTACTACATACCATATAGCAGATCACGAATACAGTGTTTATCATGGGGTAAGACAGTGAAGGCGCCCAAATGAGAAGACAATTGAATTCCGAGCCGTATTAGGCTAATCCCGACAGACATAGAAGATCCTTGAAGAAAAAATGCAATGTGTCTAAATGTATATTTCTTAAACCTCGGACTTGAAAAAAAGACGCAATTAACCTATTAAAATACAATTTATAAAAACTATTGTTCTGAACGTTCCGATTTAGAAACATTATTAATGACATTAGTGTAACTTAAAATTCCTGATTATATTGCTGGAAATTTTGTTTCTGAAATTAAGATTTTTTTTAAATCCTGTTAAAATTAGTATGTAAATATAACATAAAATATGTAGTCTATAGCTATATGCCGGAAAGAGTCATTAAGCGATTTCAAGAAGAAAAACTAAGTGAAAAATGCATTCCTTTTAGCAAGTTCCAATTTCCATTTTTTAAAATTATAGGCGTTTTGGCGACAAATGCGTTTCAAGTAGTGACGTCAAAATTGTAATTGGTAATTGTGGTTGCGGTGACCTCCGTTTTTTGCGTTTCGTATATCACCTGTTCCTGAAAAGTTGTAATTCACGGAACTCGGTTACTGAAAATGGTGAGTTTCGGTTGCAACCATAGTTACGAGAATTAGAAGTTGGTTTGTTGTAGTAAGTATCGTTATTACAGGTATCTACAAGTACCATGGTACAAATAATACGGTATGGTTACGCCCATATGGAAGTTACGTCAGATAGGAGCATAAATGGTGCCACATACATATATAATTATTATTATATTAAAATCGATTTCGACCGCAAGGGTTTTGTTAATGCGAAAGGTAAGTTTAAAAAATCCGGACAGGGTTACGGAACATATTTTAAAAGCGTTAAGGTGTTTTCACGATTCAATTTTCTAGAAAAACCACGAAAACACTGTAAACACACACGAAATCCACGAAATTCGCTGCAATTGTAGAAATAAATACGAATGTTGCTAGATGGCGACAAGATAGATAAAGTAAATTTTAACTTAAAACGGCCTTTTTAAAAGCAAACCTGCATTTGAATTACATTAATTGGTAGTTGTGAATAATTTGGATTTTAACATTTTGCTATTTACCATACATGTATTTTATTGTTTTCGATACGCTCCTTAATGACGTCATCTGACCGGCCTTGACGAATTTGAGATTCAAAACGAGCATATCGTATTATTTGTACCGTGACAAGCGGTATGTAATCTTAATAAGAGAAAGGGAAACCTGTCATGGCGGCTCAACTCTCCCATACCAATAGATGTCTCTGGTCGTATGTCCGTGATTATCTTCATGTAGAGGCAAATGTCATGAGTTTGCACAGTCTGGTGTGCCCCGGGATCACGAAACTCGATACTCGATTCGAATTCGCCATGTTTAATCGAATACCTAAAAATCTCATTCACGATACTCGATTTCACGAATTCACTCGATTCGTAACATTCGATTGCCAGGGAGCTATCGAGTTGTAATGGCGGCACATGAGATCGAGACATTTGTAACTCTCCCTCTCTTTCTAATTCATTATTCAGATGTATTATGTATATAAAGTGATCGGTAAAGACTGCAGGTAAAAAGTCCAACGCCTTTGTTCGTATAATCAGGTACAAATTAAATATTTCGAGATAACTCAACACATTCAACAGTTATTACCAGATAATGTTATTAAAACGAATTTTGAAATTATTAATTATATAACATGGTATAGCAAACAAAATGCTGCCAGTTTTTAGGGAGCGTATCCTTCAGCGACGTAGGTCTTACGCAGAATTTACGATTCCAAAGGGAAAGGAAAGCTCTGAGGGAAAGACAAAATCCATTTTTGTTATCCAGATAATAAATTTCTTGAATTATTTAAACTTAATAACAAATATATTGCTGCACTATTTACTACTATCTATAACAACTATATTTAATTTAATAAAGTGATACAAAAAAAAATAATTCACTTTTCTCTGACAATAAGCAAAGAGTAGTAATCACGTAGTAATAAAAAAAATAAGAATTTGTCAAAGTAATCAACATTGCGGAATAAACGTCAAGATGTCGTTGCTCACTTGCTTCAAAT
Source organism: Protaetia brevitarsis (assembly GCA_004143645.1). NCBI lineage: Eukaryota > Metazoa > Arthropoda > Insecta > Coleoptera > Scarabaeidae > Protaetia > Protaetia brevitarsis. The sequence continues at coordinate 53,267 of RXPK01004303.1, forward strand.
TCTACCTTTCATTTGAACTAATTCCGCAGTAAAGTAGATCATTTGTTTCCAAAACACGATGATAACCGAAACTTAAACGAAATTAATTCGATCGAGTATCGTGAGTACTTCCCGGTATGTGAATCGACTCGATCCTCGAACCTGTCGAATAAAGTCGATCGTATTTCGTGATCCCAGGGGTGGTCTGGAGTATGTCTGCAGTTATTTTTTCATATTTGTGATAGTTGTGAATTGCCATGGTAGGTCTATCTGGTTCTGGCTTCTGGCTTCTGGCTGTTGTGTTAAACGGTTTGAACCATTGATCGTGTTATGCTACGTGCTGTGTTTATGTTTATTTGCGTTTTGGACTTTCCTTTATTATTATCGTGTTTGTTTCTTAATTTTTTTTTGTAAGTAATCTGCATAAAATATGCTATTAAAATGAAAATTTATTAGGTTTTAGGATCCGTGAATTTTTAGTTTCGTATATGCTTTTACCTACATTTTTAATAAATATAAGTAATCAATAAGCATTTATTCTTTTTTCTTTGTCCTTTTCAGTAGTAATTAAATCGCTGGTGCACGTGAAAGACGGGATAAGTTAGTTTTCGATTTCCACAAGATTATAATGCTAATCCATAACGACTTCTCTCGTTTTTCGCGTTCGCCAGCAAAACTTAAAATTATTAACTATTATTAAGTATATCTATTTTTGAATTCTACCGCCAATAGTTCTTTCCCGACATTAGAGGGCGTTATAATCGCGGTTTCACTTTATTATTAGGGACATTGCATTCTATTGGGGACATTGCATTCTATTAGGAATATTGCATTCTATTTGGTCACAAGTACCTAATCTGTGTTATGGTTATGTTGTGTTGATTATTGTGTTCCGTGAATGACCGTATTTTTCAGGGAACTAACTACCAGATATTAACCGAAACCACGGTAGCAGTTACTTCAAATCATTCGCGGTACATACTATTAGTATTTGTTCAAGCGCTTTCAAAATATGTTTCAGAGAGAAAGACATTTTATTGCGACCATAAGGAATACTGATTAAGAAATAAAATGGTAAAAATCAAGAGGGTGTAAATGCAAAGAGAGCAAGATGGAGAAGTTTAAGTATGCCATGAAAAACTTGAACTCAATGCTAGCTAAATCTGCACATACGTTACTTATTAAAATGCACTTTTGTGCTCTGTTGCTTTTTACTCCTTCAAGTTATTTTGATAAGATTATCCTGCTGTGTGTGTATTAGTAATGTAACGAATACGTGATTTTACACATTCGCGAATGCGAATATGTGCACTAGACATTCGCGAATGCGAATATTAGCTTTTTTAACTTTACTAGCGCCATCTATTAGCTCTCAATTTACAACTATACGAACCCTTGCATTAAGCGCTTATGCGCACACGCAGAGAATTAAATTTCTCCATCACCGCAGCGAAACTAGCCAGGTACAAACGAATCGTTGACTTTTTACGTCTTATTCTTGTCAATTCAAGTTTAGTTTTGAGGTTATTAATGGTTATTCTAATGTAAACTTCAAATTTGTGATCAAAAGGTTGTTTAGGATCTCAGTGAATTTAAAGATTTTCTAAATTATCCACTTTAACTGGTAACTTTTTTATTCGCAATATTCGCATATTTTTTGCGAATGCGAATACGAATACGAATATTCAAAAACATGCGAATATTCGCGAATGCGAATGCGAATATTCGTTACATCACTAGTGTGTATCTGGTCTTGTATTGCAAATATATAATTACCACTCTTCAAAAAAATGTTTCAAAAACATACTAAAATTAGTGAATGTAAAATTGATGACATATAACACTATAACCGCTTCAAAAACACGTTTCAAAATCGCGAAAAAGGCTTTATGTTTAATAACTTCAACAGAAGTAAAATAACCAACGCCGTAAGTCATATAAAATCGTAAGTAACTTCATGCTCCAACGTTGAATTCTTTTCACTGAACCGTTGAGTTAGTGAAAATTTCGGGAAATTTAAATTTGTCTATTAGAGGTTAGCCTTTAGAAAAAACCGAGAGTTACACTAATCACTGTATTTTTTTTTTAAAGAGCTCTATCATTTGTACTTAACTGTGGTCGGAATTGTTGTTTTTCGATTGAAAGACTAAAAACAAATAAGCTGCAGCAGCAGTTGGTATATTTTTCAAATATGCGCTTATTACACACAACTGAAAGCAATTTAGTTGCGTTAGTATAAATAGTATATCACATGCTACAATAATTGAGGGACTAACCCTCATATTCATAGTCCAGGCAAAATCTTAAGGAAAAGTATGACTTACGTAAGGAGACCTTACACCTTAAACAACTTTCTATTTCATAGTCACAATATCGACTCACTTCGGCTATTCTCGGACAAGGATGCTTCCTCTAGAATTCATGAATAGAATTCTATTAAATGACATTACTATAAAATCAGCTGCGTACCACATTGACTAGCTTCACATGTTACTTTTGTACTTATAACACTTATAATCTTCCATATTTATGGTATTTATTTTAAATTTGTTGTTGAGAGTTTACGACTAGTTTGTGACGTTTATGATTAGGTAGTGGTTTGGTTCAATTTTATTTGATTAGTATGGTTAAAAATTTGTGTAAACTGAATAGATAGACCATAATATAAAGTATTTTTAAATTTGAAACTTGTAACGAACACTTTTAAATTCTAAAACATTCGCGCCAAATGGGAGCGTGGCTATCACAGCGTTTTCTGCGCGTGAGGATATTTTAGTCAGTTAATATAATAGTTTTGATGAGAATATTCGAAAATATATACACATATTAATATGTATTTGTTTAATTATATTTCGTGTGTTAAATAAACGTTAAAAACTCCTATTATTTACACAATAAGAGCAAAGAATCTCTTTTTTCTATTTCAAAACATTTTTCCAGTTTGACCACCAAGATTTGCTAATGTAAATATTTTGTCGTTCTTCATACAAATCGTCTTGTCTTTTTTAGCAAGCGCAGTTAAAAGTTTTTGAATAATGCGGATAAACCTCGAATCTGCTGTATCAACTATTGTACATATGTTAGGCAAATACAATAGATGCTAGTTAATATTTGGTCATGCAATGTTGTAGGACTTTCATAAAAGTTTACTTACCTACCTTGAAACTGTATATCAGTGACAAAAAAAAGCATAAGAAGTTAATAATGGAAAAAGGTAGTGATAAGGATTTTCTATGCTCGGTAATCGTCCGTTAACAAGCGGCAATAAAATGTATGGAATTTGTTTAGAAAAGCAATACCTCTTCCTAAATTCTGCATTGCTATTTCACGGGATTTTTGTGCGTCCCTGATATACCGTTTCGGTTGTCTATTACTATCATATTTTATATTTATGCAATACAAAAGATCCTCTATATCTGCCATTGCATCCCATTAATTATTTAATAAATGATTAATGGCATCCAAAATGACATGTGTCAAATTTATATCAAGTATTTTTACCTAAGGTATCCTTAAGGTACCTACGGAGCTACCTTAAGATTTTCCTTATGTAAGGTAACCTTAAGGAAAAAATGTGGTCTATGAAACAAACATTTGTATGTCAAGGAGAACCTTAAGGAAAAGTATACCTTAAGGAAGCACTATGAATATGGCGGTTAGTGCAATAATGAGCCATATTGGTCACACTCCACTTTTTGTTAAATTAAGTTTTAAATTTAAATTGTTAAATTCAGTTTGGTGTAAAGCCGAATTCACACCGGAGTGATACGACCGCAATACGACAAGCGACACACCCATAACACGACACGTACCGTGTAAATTTAGGCAGAATGCGCACCGGAGGAATACGGTACACAATATAACGACAATTAAATTAAATTTACAGGGTACCTACGTGCTATGTTACTGGTTGTGTCGCTTGTCGTATTCGTGTCGTATCACTCCGGTGTGAACTCTGCCTAATAATAATGGAATACACTTTATTTAAGTTCCGTGGCTCGTTTTTGCACCAAAGAAGTTTCTAAACCGTAGACTTTTTCCCTTTTCCCAAAACTAGACTTTTCGCATGTAGATCACTATTGCATCGAGGTCCTCAATTGCAAGAAACTAGCGTGTGCGACCAACAACATCGTAAGAAAGAGAAACAGCAAGATACTCATGTTTAAACAAATGTATAATTGAATAGTTATTCTGCGGTATTATAAATTTTGTTTAGTTGGATATAATTGGATATAATAAAAATTTCCTTGGTAACCTTTTGCCAATAAATATAGGTATTAATAATATTTCAAATAACTGACACTTCTAGACAACCCAATTTGCAACTAAATAGTGGTCCTCTGTAGTCATCACGTGTCGTCTAACGCCTATAGCATGTCTATAAGTAATCGGTAGGTCTGAATGAAAGTATACAGTCCAACTTATCCTTTCCGTATGTCTTTCAAGGTTTTCTATTTCAAAAACGCGCTAACTGTACTTGGTAGAATACGGTCTACTCTGACGACAACAAAGTACGGTTCGAAAAGCTTTCGCCGTCCATACAACTGCAACTGCTGTTATCGTATTTCTCAGATCCCGTTATACCGCCCCGCCCCCGGTCCCCGACAAAGAAATCGCTCGCGCTTGGTTTATTCGGTAGCCGTGTCACTAGGGCGGCGAACCAACTGCGAGTTTGGCAGTATTAACAGATATTACAGCAGTACGGCAGTAGACACCATAGTACAAAACTTAGACGTAAAGATGCCAGAAGGTAAACCATTCGAACGCCTTCCCGATACTGTTAAACCGCAACATTATTGGCTGTCGATAAAACCAGATTTAAAAGCGTTCACTTTTGAGGGCCAAGTTAAAATTGCAATTGAGGTAGGTCCAACCATATGCCGGTTTTTAAAATCGCAGATTCTCCATTTTTTCTCTGTTTTTTGTTTGTCATTGCGTTACGTCTTTTAGAATTTCTGTTCAATATTTTAGATTAAATGTTTTAAAGAATTATTCGTCATGTGATACATATTTATAGGTTTAAAATCATAAGACAAAAGAATAACAGCAGTGCTATTATTTCTTCTATTTTATACATAATTTGTTTTATGACAAATCAACTTTTTTTCAGGTTGTACAACCAACTGATAAAATAGTCCTTAATGCTCTAGATTTAGTAATTAAAGAAACCACAGTAGTAAATAAATGTACTGCATTGACACCAAAAAGTGTAAATTTATCAGCTGAAGATGAAACTGCAGAATTTGTATTTGAGAAACCACTCGATGTTGGGCTGTATGAGATGGATATTACTTTTGATGGAGAGATCAATGACAAGATGAAGGGCTTATATCGTAGTAAATATGTAAACGAAAAGGGTAAAGATGGATATGCTGCCGTAACCCAATTTGAATCAACAGATGCGAGGAGATGTTTTCCTTGTTGGGATGAACCGGCTTTGAAGGCAACTTTTGACATAACTCTCATAGTACCACCTCAGTTGGAGGCCCTATCTAACATGCCCGTTAAGAAAAC
>RXPK01004304.1:0-71099 GCA_004143645.1 Protaetia brevitarsis
GCCATGAAGAAAAATTATATTCGAGTATGAAAGTTACTGTAGTGAATAGAGCAGCGCCATCTTACTGCAATTCTGTACTTGAGAAATGTTGTATTGCACTGTTACCGAAACTTGAACATTATATGTTAGAATATGCATGACGTGATGATTTACACTTTTGTAATACAATTTTGATGTAAAAATCTATCACTACTTTACCTGTAACTGCCAATATTTAAGAAATTTAATTTTTCCTAAAGAATATTAATATTTTTCTTGTAATATTTTTCTAAGAAACAGAAATTTTTCTATAATATTCACGTAAAATACTGTATTATGGGTAAATTTCTAAACTTAACCACAATTTTCCTTAATTTTGTGTACATTCACCCCCGTTCTAGCGGAAAATGATGAAAAAAAAGTGATTTTTACAGAAAATTACCTAAATTAGTGTGAGAATACACTCACATGAGCAACTTTATAAATGTATAAAAAACCCATTTTCGGAATGCATAATAGAGTTAAAAAATGGGATTAATATGGACCAATAACATATCAATTTTTAACCTACATATTTGAAACTAGGGAAAATGCTGCATTTTTTGTCAATCTTTTACAACATGCAAATAACAGTGCGTTTAACGGTATTGTTTATGCAGCAGTTCTAATATTAATAGCATTTCACAGGAACCGGATAAATGGTTATTTGGTCGCAGTTTTAAAATTTACAATGTAGCGATTTAAAATACGTAAGAAGCTTTCACCGTATCGAATAATTTAACAAACAATGTAATAATACTAAAAGTTCTGTTAACTTACATGAGGAAAAAGCATTTTTCCTTTTAGTCATTTAAAAAAGATTACAATATTTTGACATTTGCAACAAGTTCACCAAATAATCAATTTAAAGTTGGGGTTTATTAAAGTAAAATTAAAATTCCATCTTCAATATGCGGAATTCTTATTGTCAAAAAAACATCCGTCACCTCAAACACTAAATGCCGCCAATTTTAATTAGTTTGTAATCGAGGTATGAGATGGCGCGATATATGTTATCTAACGCTATTTAATAAGAGTTATGCCTGATTATTTTCGTGTCGATTTTTTTTTACTTTTACGCTAAATTGCGTAATGATCGCATCTGTTGGAATCACGCTACAATTCTGTGATTGTACAATCGAGCGTGAGAACCCAAAATAAATATCTCGCTGATATGTATATGAATGCAATTTATCATTAAAAGATTTTTTCCTTATCAGAAGATGCGTCTATTCATTTCTGTTTTTACTTAATCAACTGCCTCATAAAGACACGACTTAAAATTATTAATATTTGTGTGTATGTAAACGTTTATAAGCATTTGCTTAACACTTTAAGGCTTCACTTGTTTAAGAGTAATAACGCTAATGTTTTGACTGTGTATACGTCGACGCGTAGTTTGCTCTTGAACTTGAACTATTTCGGCATTAACATTTGCCTCCATGTATAACTGTAAGCTATTTTAATGCTAACTTACATTCAAAATTGATGCAGTTTGCTTTGTAAACTTCTGCTTGTAAAAATTCAGTCGTTTGATCTGTACACAATGTATTTGTAGCACAGTTTTTTTTTTTTGTTATCAAACATAAGTGCATTAACGACGTGTAGCGTAGGTGATAAAAAATTTGTCGTAATTGTCTGAAGTGCGTCCATGTTTACGTATGCATTTGTCACTTCAAATATCGACATTAATGTCGTGATTAAAAGGAAGAACAAATTTTCAAAGTTGTTCGTTGCACTAGATCTAACGAGCTTATCAATTTTTACGTAAACGGTTTACTCATACTATTTAGGCAATACAGGCAAGCACACGAAATACAAGCATAGATGTAGTTTTTTTATAGATAGGTATGTATTTTTTGTAATTTTTTTGTTTTTTAATTGTTTTTACGCTATCTATAAATACTGCCTTCAACTTATTAAAAGATTTTCATTTTTTTTTCATTATTAATGCTTAAGAATCTTGGAAATTCATTTCATATTCGCTTTTTGCAAAATTTTGTTCAATTTGTGAAACCTGTTCATCGATCACACATTTCAAAGCGACACCATTATTATAACAGGTTACAGAAAAGGAAGTTATGTTGTTTGATGTTCTTATGCTTAAAAGCATTTCTTTGACTGAATAGCTCAAAGACAATAACGACAAAGAAGGGCAGTAAAGAGAATTCTAAAGAAAAACAGTACTCATACTCATTTGCGGCCTAAATAAAACTTTATATTAGCCTTAAAACTCTTCATTTTTCAGATTCCATAACATTCACAGTGTGAATCCATTTTCATTTCTATTCTACGCGCACAATGAGCAACCTTTTTTTAATAATACAGTAGTAAATATGACTATCCCTGCCTGTCACACTGATAAGACCATCTTCCTTCTTCTTCTTCAAGTTAGGGTGGGCACCTATAGTCAAGCTACTTGAACTAAGTGCTCATTGTACCGTCGCTATTAAATCTCTTACTTCCACTCGAGTAGATTGGTATTCTCTGTAAAGCCCAGTCTGTTGCCCGTGGAAGCTTGAGAACCTCGAGGGCTCCAATAGATCTTCTCCGACAATATTTCTGCTCTGGGTACCTTTCAATTCTCACATGTGCAGGATTACATGTAAACTCGTTTCCTCCTGTAGTTCGCATCTTCTGCCCCACGGTTCGCTTACTCGACCAGCGTTGTATAGATGCTTTTTTCAGGGGACAGTGTCCAGTTACCAGCCCAGTAATGGTTTTAGCTTCTTTGTTGCTGCGAGGCCTACAATGGTCTCCAAAGAATGGTCTCTGTGCTGTTAATTGCACCAGTGATTCCCAGCAATGCCTCTGGACAGCGGTTAGCAGCTTCAATGCGGAGCACACTTCTTTCCTTTTCCATCAAACTACTGCCCCATATGTTATCACTGGTCTTATCACGGGAGTATCTAGCTAATGGATCACCTTCGGCTTTACTCCCTAGGTTTTACCAGCCCCCTGGTCGTTGTTTTAACTAAGTGATTTTTCCAGCTCAATTTCGTATCGAGGACAACACCCAGATACTTTACTTCCTTGGTTAATGATGAGGCCATGGGTTATTCTTCAAAAATAATAATTTTTTAGACATCAAGATAGATTAGTTTTGTTTAATGTTCAATTTTACTGCAAATAAGTTTGCTGATACCAGTTAAGGCCCGTAATACCAAAATAGCAGAGAATCATTAAATTTATCTCTTTTTTTTCAAAGAAATACAAAAGCGTACCAGAGGAATTAGGTTCAACCTAGAGGAATCACGCAAATTTGCTAAATATTTATTGAAATTTCTGAGGGAGATGCAAAAATATCTACAATGTTATTAAAATGTGTAAAAAGAGATATTCTGAGGTTCGGCTTGAAAACCCGGGGATACATCACTTTAATTTCACCATCTTCTTGTAGGTCTGCTCGAGCAATAATGCCACCTATAGGGGTGTTTGAATTCAGCGTGTCGCCAACATAAGTCGGCACACACGTGATACAATATTCGTATCTGTCAAAATTCAAATTAGAGTCTGTCTCTGAATTTGTGCAGTTGATCGAGTTTTTACCGTGTGTGTATTATTATTATTGTTAGAGCAGTAAATTTTCTTAGGTTGGTAATAAGAACAGTGTAGTGGTAGCGCAGGAACGAATACGAGTTGGGTGTGAAGTTGAGACGGTTAAAAAATGGAACAGTTGTTTACAGATTTGTAAAATCGTTATTTTTGTTTGATATATTCCTTTAAATACTATTATTGTCATATATGTCTATTGAATAAAGGTTTGTACAATTATTATTATTATTACATATTTATTTAACTTGCTCTTTTTCTGCAGTAATCACTGTACTGATATGTATTTTCTGTCAAATTTTACCTTTGTCAATTTAAATCACCTCCGCCACTGATATCTTTAGTTCGCATATTCTATGTTGATATTATGATGACGTAATGTGTATTTATTATTTGAGATTACTTGTACCCATAATTTATTGTATTTGTAATTTGATTCTTCCTGTATGTATTGCGCTTTTTAAATTGCGTATCATTGGATAGAATGTTCGAACAGAAGGTTTGTCAATTTACACTCGATTTGTTCCAGACAACTCTGTTTTTCATATTTACAAACAAAAAATAAAACTTTTGCTGGAATACATCCAAATTGCTTTTAGCATGTTTAAAGATTTCTATTATTTTTCATGATTTCCTAACTGACTGACTTTGGCTTTTTTTCCAATAACAACATCGATTTTGAATATTTTTACTCTAATTATAGAATATTCTTGATTACTTTAGAACACGCTTCCAACTTTGTTTTGGTAATAGCAGTAATTTTCTAGAATTTCAGCTGAGATACACCCTAGTACTATATTATTATCTACCTGCTCGTCGGTTTCTCTTCTTTAGATGTTACCCAGCTATTAACTGCATTAGTTCTCTAAATCTTTTTGTTTCGTAATCCGAATAATGTGTGTTCCGTGAATGCTTTCCTAATCTTACGTAGGTATACCTTACCTATTATGATTTTATGACAACATTAAGAGCTGTAATAGCAGCTCTAATCTGCAGCTTAGAATTTCTTGGAATTACTTCGAATATGGAAATGCACATAATATGTGAAATATGTCCTTCTATAAATCACCTTGAACTTGCTTTGTATATCGAAAGTATGGTGACGTAACATGCTACAGAACTACATATACGAAACACGAGATGCATTTATATTGAAAAATAACACAAAACTATAATTAGCCATGATTGTGTTATCTACTATCGTAGTTCTAATGAATATTTTCCAACATTTTCACTGCATTTTAATTCAACCCGTTTTCTCACATTAATTCATAAGATCCCACCGCAACTAGTAGAGTGTGTAGAAAGGGCACTTGTCGGGATTTAAAAGCTTGTGTTGCGTTGCTATCAAAATAACTTTTATTACGATGAAGGCTAAGTACTTCCTCCGTTGGCGATGATGTATTTGCTTACGTATGTATCTCGATTTAAAATCTCAATTTGGAATAGGGGTCGTGGGAAGATGAGTCATTTCGTTTATTCGCGGAGTGAAGTGTTTTTGTTTTTGTATGTTTCTTTGTGATTACTATTAAGTGTGGTGTTTTGCTTCCCCATTAATTTTTTGCAATGATGTAATTAAAAATAATAAGGTATACAGTGTATCATAGAATAACTATTCTTATTATATTATATACGGTGTGATTTTTTTTTAAAACGTCCCACCTGAAATATTTCAGAAACTAAAACGAATTTAAAAATTATCAAAAGCACGTCTACTTTTAATTCAAGGGGGGCACAGTTTGGCATATGACACATGATTACATTTTTGACGTTCAAACACACAAATTTTAAATGGAACGACCAATCGGTGTACCTCAAATGAAAGTTTATGTGTGTGTTACTTGTTCACTTTTTGTTTAGTTTCTTACAGTCAGTTGGGCGTAGAAAGCGTAAACACAAAATAGAAAAAAGAAAATGTTATTTTTGACAACTGTCACATTAGCTGCTGTCATTCAATTTCACCTGGGTTACGTAAAAAATGGTGTACTCTATTGCTGAGAGAGTGGAAGCTATTTACATTTATAGTGCTGAGCTTGTGGTACAGCAATTTTCGATCAAAGATAAGCATATGGACCATAAATATCGTTCGCGAACTTGTGCAAAAATTTGAAACAACTGGATCAATAGTGAATAAAAAAAGACGTTACAAGTAAGATAGTAGATGAACTAACGGAGATCGAAGTCATTGGAAATTTAACTATAGAGCCAAACAGTTCTTTGCGTCAAGTTGCAGCGTCCTCTGGACTTTCTTACTCGTCGGTACGCAAAGTCACAAAGATGCATAAATTTCACCCTTTTAAAATGTAAATAGTGCAAGAGCTTAGTGAGGGCGATTGCGAACCGCTGACTAGAATTTTGCAAAACTATGATCCAAATGATTATTGCAAATCCAAATTTGGTAAAGAACATTTGTTTGGTTGTGGTGAATCCTCTTTTTTCTTAAACGGACATGCTGAACAAACATAATGTACGATACTGAAATGATAAAAATCCCCATATTATAAGAGAGGAACGTACCTAGAAGCTTCAAAAAATTAATTAATTCGAGCATGAATACTAGGTGATTCAATTGTTGGGGCAATTTTCTTTAGAGAAAGATTAACTGGTGACGTTTATTTGAATATGTTGGAGAACATCATCGATCCTCTAATAACTTGAGAAAGTGGAAAACCAGCTTGATGCAGAAGGTAACCAAATCTTGATGAACATCATTTGTTTTTTCCAGCAGAACGATGCTCCTCCGCATAATGTGAAATGTTCGTAACTGGCTTAACCAAAGATATGCAAATCACTTTGGATTGATAGAGGTGCAACGATTAAGTGGCCTCCGTGATCACCAGTCCTGACAAGCCCTAACTTCTTCCTGTTGGGTCATTTAAAGTCGTATGTAAAAATATTCAATGGAACTTGTAGAAAAGTGAGACAAGAATTTGAAAACCGGCTTTACTACTGCATGGAGAACAACGGGGATTATTTTTAGCAGTTAAAGTAAAGTCAACTTTATTTCTAAAGACCACAAAAACTACAGAGGTATGGGAAACGTCAGAAAATGTCAACATATGTAAAGTACACCTTGAAGGAAATGAAATTATTCTTATAACAGATTATTAATGAGAAAAAAAAAATAATTAAAATGTAATGGTAATAATAATAACACTATGTTATTGTGAATATTGTTGTTTGTTTGTTATTTTTCTTTTAATGTTACTGTTTTTTCTTTTTTTAATTGTTATTATTACATTAAAGACTTACTGACTTACTAACACAAAGCTGATCATTTTTCGATGATAACTAAAGAAAAAGTGAACAAGTGATACCACCGTAATCACCATAATAATAAGCCTTTTTTTTATTGTAGCATTATTTTGTGCGGAAAAAGTTTTAATGGTACAAGAAGAAGTAGGCACCTTATCTTATATTTTCTCATATTAAATTCAATTTGGTAATTGTAAAACGAAGTTTACTTTTCTTGATATAGATTTACCGCTTAATATTTAAATTTATCTTTTTTATTATTAATTTTTTTATTATAAAAAAAACAAATTCGTTGATCTCCTAAGTTACACTTTATTTTGGTTTACGTTTCAATTCTATTGAGAATCATTTTCAAAACCTTAGTTTTTTTTATATTTTTTTTTATTTTCTTATATTTTTTAACACATTTACGTTTTTAACATTATTTATAAAGTTAACATCGTTTAGGCTGTAAGTCAATTTGTATTATATATAAAACAATATATTTAATATTTCAACATTTGAAACGATAACACGCAAATTTTATAAATAATGTTAAAAATATAAATGTGTTAAAGAAAAAAAAAAAACTAAGGTTTTGAAAATGATTCTCAAAAGAATTGAAACGCAACCAAAATAAAATGTAACTTAGGACATCAACGTATATGTTTTTTTTTACATAAAGATATCATCATACCTAAAAAAATAACAAAAAAAGATAAATTTACATTAATTAAATTTAGTTAAAATCTGTAGAAAGTTGTTATGGGATAAGGGGTATTGCACTATCATGGTTTGAAAGTTATTTGTCCAACAGAAAACAAAGAGTTATTGTAGATAATTATCATTCTAAAATATCTGATGTGAGAGGAGATGTGCCACAGGGATCAATCCTTGGCCCTATTTTGTTTTTAATTTATATAAATGACTTATGACGTTATATAACTAATTCTGTCAATATCATTCATTATGCTGATGACATCACTCTTCTATTTAGAAGCACTAGTTTTCATAACTTAATTCAAAATGTAAATGATGTATACTCTAAATTGTGCCAATGGCTTTTTTATAACAATTTAACTATTAACTCGGATAAAACTCAATGCCTACTCTTTCGTAATTGTTCGAGATATAATATTAATAATTTTCTTTTGAATATGAATAGAATCAATCTTATTAAATCAGCAAAATTGCTTGGTGTTCTTATCGATGAAAACTTAAAATGGAACTATCATGTAGATTACCTTACTAAGGAACTATTGAAAATTTGTTATGCTGTTTACAATTTAAAGAAATCTTGCAACTTGTTAACGCTAAAAATATTTTATTTTTCTAACTTCTACTCTAAAATGATATATGGAATAATTCATTGGGGAGGCGGATCAAATGTTGATCGCATAATGATCTTACAAAAACGAGTAGTTAGAATAATTTATGATTTAGAGTATAGAAACAAACCTTCAAAGAAAATATGCTGCTAACTTTTTAAAAAACATCACTTGGATGTAAGCTGTTCAATAAGCTAGCAAGTAATATTAAGTCTATAAATAATTTCAAATGTTTTACTATACAAGTTAAAAAATATTTATTAAGCATAAACTGTTACTCACTTAATGAATTTCTTACTTTCTAAGCTGTCTTGTCTTATCTTTAAAATTATTCAAACTCTTTTTGTTTTTGGTATGACGTTATTTTGTACGTTTCTTCTATAGCGTAGTTGAAATAAAGACTATTATTATTTTTATTATTTTAACCAAAAAGAATATTTCGATGATGTCATGTTGAAAATCTCCTTTTTAGTCTGAGTTCTAACATATGCAATAGTTGACAAAATTGTCTAAGTATCAACCAAATTCAGAGATTTTAATTTGGTTGACCTACTAAAAGCGGCAAACAATGGGAAAAAACCTGATTTTCAAAATTGAATCTTAAGCATCTTCTTCAAATTCACTTTTTGCCGATTTATCGCATATTTTTTTTTTTAAATTTCCGCCATATTAGTGGTCACATGACATGTTTTCCTTAAAATAAAATTCCCATATTTTAACAATAAAAAAATCACTCCGTCTGTTGGCAATATTTTTGCCGGCCACTCTATAACAACATTCGAACAATTTGCCCCATAAACTTGACAAACACTTCCTTAAACTCCCTTATATTCCAATCTACTAATTCAAATGGTAATACCTCTCCGTTTTAACACGGCCTTTAATAATAACCCGTCTGGCTTGCCATTAATGACGGGGTCGGTGCATAAACACGGCACACGCATACATACGCGATCCATCTAATTCAAGTAGTATATTCAAGTGAGAATCTTATCTTCAGAATTGGACTGGAGGATGTGGGAAAGAGCGACGGAGCATGGCGGAGGTGCTCATGTGAATTCAGCCGCGCTGGGAAAGTTCTGAACCTACCACGAGGCAGAATCATAATAATGGAATATTGTTTCAGCCGGTAGTTGATATCTGTTGTTTAATAAGTTCGTATTAGTCGACTAGAACCACTTTAAAGATATAGGTAGTTTAATAATGAAGACCTTTCTCTGATTACAATTCCGGATTTGCCAGAGAAATGTAACCTTATATGTATATGTATGCAGAATAGTGCTTTAGTAAGTAATAGTTTGGGAAGAGGGGAATTATTGAGATTCCGGAAGATTTTAAGTTAAAATCACCTACAAAAGTGGTATTATTTTGTGATTGCAGAGATTTTGATATAAAATTAGCAATAGTAATGGTCCTAAGCCATCACCTATTAACACACACAAGTTAATATATTGCTTACATTTGAAACATGTTTTTTTTTTTAAATAATTTAATGTTTAGTATCAAAAAAGAGACTTAACATTGTCCTAAAAATACTTTTTTACCCAACCATAAATCCTGCATAATCCATTAAGAAGAAGAGACAACAATAATAATTATCGTGTGAAATCAGCTAATTAAAACTTTACGATATTAGTTACACTAAATCAATTATATCCGCTATTGTTCACAACGACAATTTTATGCCCGTCTAACTTGATGCAATAATACTACCCAATTAAGCAGAAATAAATCATAAAATTAAGTAACAGTACTTTCATTACATTCACATTAATTATGGCACATCTGTTGTATGATTCTTCAATGCAACTTTCTGAAGGATGTTATTAAAATCAGTTGAAGAGATGATATGTGCTTAGTTTAGACTATGCGGAAATGAAAGCTTTGCGAATCTATTCAATAGAATTGATCTGATGAAGTATAACATGATATTAAAGCTGTTGTATTAACAATGCTTTTTTTATAGTGTATAAATTTCAATAGGTGACTAATACCTTAGTACTAACAAAGAAATAACATTTAAAGCAATTGTACGGCGCTTACTAACTAACATATTATGTATAAAGAAACGGTAGCATTTGCGTATTAAATCCTATTGTTATGCATTGGTTAGGCAACCAGATCTACGCAGACGTAAATAAAGTAATCTACTACATGCTGAAATCCTGCTGATACACATTTAAATTGTTTGGAGATTCATATTTACGTAATTTTCTTTCGTTGTTTTCGTATTTTCAATTTTTATCACGATTTAATGTTATTTTATAGATAAAAATTAAAAAAAAAAATTATTCACCGTGAGATTTGAACCTTGCACCGTACGCTTTAAAAGCGTAAACTTTAGCACGTAACCAATTTGGATAAATTCCCTAAATGTTGTGAAATTAATGTCAAATGTCAATCATCAATTTATTAATAACCTATAACAAAATATATAGGATAATATATCTTTACCTTTCCCCGTCTTTTTTTTTAATATATATGTTACAATTACAATAAAAAAAAACGTTTTTTGGCACTTTTTCCACACAAATAAGGTGACAATTGCCTGATTAGATACTTGTTGAACTTAGACGGCGTCGGTTGTGAGTCTACGAGTCCACGAAACAGGAAGTAGTACAATTATACGTCAACCGTAGTAAATCGTGTGTATGGTTGTACCTTTAATTATATCTTCCGGTTTCCGATGACCCGTAGCCGTGCAACAGGTGTCTCAGACTTCTTTTTCTTCTAATAAACCGGTGACTTCTTTTCTGTTACTCTTCACGGACTACAGACACAAAACATGGAAGAGGTTAACCGTGTCGTCTGGGATATGACTCACCGTCTCGTTAATTGCTATTCACTACTAGTCATATTTGTGAATATAATGGAATTTTATTATTTTGGGAAAAGAGTGGTTATTTTATGAACAGGAAGGAAGGAATAGTAATTGAGGAAGTCAGCTAGAGGGAGCGAAGTTGGAACAGCGCCAAAGTTAAAGAAAGATTAATATACTCCACACGATAATATGAATCTCTTGTAGAAATCATGACCTATGCCCTCTTGATTCACCGTTCCGTAAACCTTTATACATCCTACTACACCCAATCGTGCCCCTGAGGGAAAATGTGCTCCAGTTAAGAAAGAGATAATTCTCGTTTAAATGCCCAGACTCCCACACCTTTTTGTTTGGTGCAGGTCACTCAGAAGTGAAAGTATATCCACCCAGTTCTATCATCCCCACCACATCAGTCTCTATATGACTATCGATAACATTGCTTGTCTACCTCATCTAATAACTGTGGGACAATACCAATGCTGTATTGTGTACCTATTTCTATATGTACGAATGTGGGTGACGTAATTTGAAATTGCGCAATCTCAACTCTTGTGTTTGTACGAATGTCCACGAAAAGTTTGTGCTGTATATCATTGTAGATATGCTTGTGGTATTGTATTATGTTTGGAGGTAAAATTCTGGCTATTGTGCCCCATGCTTGAAGTCTTGTACAAAGGCAGCATGTTAGATTTGCGTTTCTGTTTTGTTGCGAAAGAGTTGACGCCTGTATTGTCTGTGAAATTAAATCGGTTGTATAGAGGAAATAGGAAAGAAATTATCTATTGCAGAAATGTATTGTGCATGATCTTTGTGTATGCGGACAAAGTAAATATGTAGTTAAAAGAGTCAAGGATTTCGAAATATTTAACGCGATAAAACTTCACAATTTTAAGTGTAACATTGGAAAGTTGACGCCTTTTTTTAAAGTTTGTGGTCAAGTTTAGTAAATAGCGAAAAAACAATTGTACTTTTGTTGAAACTGCTTAATTTGGAACATATGGAAAAAATATTATTCTTTGTAATTCCAAAAATAATTTTATTAAATGTTTAATTCAACCGTGCTAATTGAAGAAAATTAAAAAATCGTGTTTGAAAAGAAAATGCTTACATAAATGCAAAGTTAAAATGATTTTGTCGATGAATAAAAAATTCAAAAGAGTATCTTTAACCTTCATCGATGATGCAAATGTTTATTTTAAAAAAAAAAAACATGATATTAAGTTTATTCAAGAATATAGTTGCGGAACCAAGTAATTTAGCATATAGTATAATAGATTTTCAACAGCATTTATTCAAAATCTGTAATTCATTTGATGTAGTCCAGTAAATGAAAGTGGATACATTAATTGAGGTCACTTCTGCATTTTTAAATCTCTCTAATCTCTAAGGTTGTTAACGTATTTTGTGAAATTGCAATTTTTTAGCCTTACTTCTGTTTTTTTCTCCTAATTAATACCTATTATATACACTTCGTACTTTATAATTTTCTTTAAATAGAACTTCTACAGTTTCATTCCTAAATTATTTTTATCTCCATTAGTTTGGGGAAACAACTCTACGAAGTTTAGGAAAATTTTCTAAAACTTGAGTTTTTTTTTTTTACCTAAAACCCATCAAATGTCTGGTAAATTTAGTGTTTGACAAGTTAAGTCGTTCTTGTTGCTT
Organism: Protaetia brevitarsis; assembly: GCA_004143645.1. Taxonomy (NCBI): domain Eukaryota; kingdom Metazoa; phylum Arthropoda; class Insecta; order Coleoptera; family Scarabaeidae; genus Protaetia; species Protaetia brevitarsis. The sequence continues at coordinate 12,619 of RXPK01004304.1, forward strand.
TTATTTACTTTCATTAAATTTGCCGTACTTTGGCTCCAAAACTATTTTTTTACTTGAATTTGATTAAAAGTCTTCAGAGTTTGACAATTGTTTCTTTGTTTTTTTTACCAAAATGCTTCGTAAAGTATTACACTGTTTGGTTACCGAGTTGAAGGTTGAAACCGCACCCTAAAACTATTTCTGGCCGATGTTAAATAGAATATCTTCCGAACTACTACTTTTCTCGCTGTTTACCTAAAATTTAAGAGAGAACACATGGGAGTGAGCTTATATGTGAATAGTTGTTAAGGCTCAGTGGTATGACGGTTAAGATTGGACTATTTGGAAAGAGTTTTTCAGATTTCGTGCAGAAGATAGAGTTGAATTGAATTTGTGATGTTCGGCTTCTCACTATGCACAGCAAGTGAAGATCCAGAAAGCTTTGTTTCACCAATGCAGGCACTACCACATAATCATGGCATTCAGCAAACACCATGAGTTCCTAGAAGATTAGGATCTTTGATAGGAAAGGACTGAAACAGTCTGTAATTTTTTTTTGTTTAAAAACGATTTTGGTGTTATGGTAACATGGGGCAGCTCCCAGGATAAAGAATTGGTTTGGGATATGGCAATAGCCCTTTTTGTGCTAAGGAATTTATGATGCATTCTTCTTCTCACCTACGGTAGGTGATTGTAGGTAAAGCTTGAGATGGGATTAGCGATGAAAGTGGATTTATACAGTCGGAGGAGCACTGATGATGCCTGGTAGCCAGAAACTCGAGTCCGCTCCTAGTGTTTTTCCCCCATTTCATTGCTCTTTGCTAGTATGGTAATTCATACAATACACCATGAGCCCCGCCTGGTGACATATTCCATCGGTTCATCGTATTTAGGGCATTTTTTCTTTGATATTCCATTCTTCTTAGTCGAATTATGGTGGTAAGAACATTTGCGTCTCACAAAAAAGTAGTTTTGCCCTTTTTAAAGTAGTCCTTCTATTAATATTTGAATCAATTTGGGTTCATAACGATTTTTCCACTCCTAATAATTTTGGAAACCAAATTTTCCAAAAGGTTCTAAAATGATTGCACCAAATTCACACCAAATCTCCATTTGGTCGTAAAAACAGAAGGAATTATTAGATTCAGGGTCTACAATAGTGTGTTAGGCTTGCATAGCTTCTTTACGAATCAAGTTATGAATTTAATTCACATGCCGATTATATGCTGTAGTTTAAGGTAAATCTTAGAAAAATATTTTTAATAATAGTGGAGAACTTTGTCATTTTGGAGCATCTTGTATATTATTTATTCTACTTTTGTATTCCTTGTTAAATTTAAATGGCACTTTATTAGGTTATAATATTGGATCTAAGCTCCATAACTTTTAAATTATATAACGTAAGTTGATAACTCCTTTTTTTAGAAAGATATAGCAATTTTACATAATGTATGTAAAATTTAATTTTCTTTCCATTTTATACAGGTGTTATTATTGTGTCTATCTCCAAAGATGCTGAAGATATTCCTGATTTTTCAGTTGCTTTCACCATGGAAAGGTATTGCGAAGAAGCAAGTTTATTTGGTTTATTGTCACACAAATTTAACATTTCTTTCCGAAAGAAGTGGGTGTGCTTGTATTTTGTTGAAGGGAAATGAATTATTGAATGGAAGGAGATTTTAACACAATACCATGTAAATTTAACAAAGAATATAATATATATAAGTCAGCACTCCGGGCCAAGAAGGCCCATGGCTTGATTACAAATCTTCCTCCAATCTTCTCGATCACGAGTTTTCCTCTGCCACTCCCTTATTCCAATACTCTCCAGATCCTTTTCTACCGTCTGTAACCATTCTGTTCGTGGTCTGCCTCTTCCTCGTCTTCCAGTTATTCTTCCCTTTACTTGTTGTTGTTTTGTTGGCCTTCCACTGTCCAGTCTCGTCACGTGTCCCAAACACCTCATTCTTTTTACCCTCACTACATTTGTTATCGATGGTGCCCCGTATAACTCATGAAGTTCTTCATTTGTTCGTCTTTTCAAACATCATTGACTTTCTTTCCACCATATATTTTTCTTAACACCTTTCTCTCAAAAATTTCCAACGATAATTTTTCCTTCTTATTCAGCTTCCATGCCTCTCCTCCATAAGTAACCACTGGCCTTATTATTGTCTTGTAAATTCTTTTTTTTTTCCATTTTGTGAAATATTTTTTGATCGTAGAATATGCAGTAACCCTCCCATACATTTAATACCTTCAGCTATTCTTTCTTGTATTTCTACTTTTTCCTCTCCTTTGCTTGTTATTGTGACTCCTAGGTAATTAAAATTGTTCACTTTATTGAAATAGTATTCTGAATCTTCAGTTCTTATTTTAAGTCTCGCATTTTCTATGTGCCCTCCCGTTCCCTTCACTAACATAAATTTTGTTTTACCTTCATTTATTTCAAGCTCTCTATTTTTTGCCGCCTTTTCCATCTTTTTGATTGCTGTTATCAAGTTGTCTTTTGTCCTTGCCAGGATTACAATATCATCTGCATATGCCATTATTTGGTTCCGCTGGTTGTATATTGTGCCGTTCGTCAGGATCCCACTTTCTTTTACAGCTGCGTCTAAGATGATATTAAATAATGTAGTGGATAGTGGGTCACCCTGTCTTAAACCTCTACCTAGATTAAATTTTTCTGATGTTTGGCCTTTAATAAATATCTTGTATTCTGTTTCAGTCAATGTCATTTTTACCAATCTAATAAGTTTTGCCTTTACTCCTAAGTTTTTCATTGCTACATATAGTTTTTCCCTTTTTATTTTATCATAAGCTTGCTTAAAATCAATGAACACCATATAGAGAGGTAAATTTTGATCTTTGCTATTATCCACACAAAGAATACAAAAGTGCAAAAATATACAGGGTGTTCCACTTAACTTATACCTAACGTAATTCGAAAAGGTTATGTAAGCTTGACGTATACCATATTGCAAGATCCTGACAATTTATGAATTTTGATCGGAGTTCTTTTAAATTAAACATTTGTTTTTGTTTAAAAGATGTTCTTTATAATCTCCATAGATATAGTTCAAAACGCATAAAATCTCGAATTGTTAACAAACTTGTTTTAAAACACATATCCATAACCAGCAAAAACATATCTAAATCTACAGCGTTAAATATTACTTGAAAATGCAACTTAATTTTGAATTTTGTCCAACTTTGCTCAAAAATAACTACAAACCAATTAAATTTCTTCCAAAATTTGTAAAGACAAATCTCCAGCTAAAATTTAAAACTGCGATTCATAAATAAACCGCATCTATTTACAATAGAAAATCTTATTTTACAACTGGCGAACTTCCATTCCTTCTTTACTATATTCCAACTGTTTCTGCCTCTTAATATTCATCACCACAGTCGGCCTCCCCTCGACTTACCTGTCGCGATGGACTCGTCCATCCGAGTGTTAAGACCGCGTTGAGACTACAGATTTTGCGTGGAGCGCCGTCTGTTGTTCGATCATCTCGTCCAGTGTTGGCCGACGAGCATTCGAAAAACCGGTCTTCGAGAAGTGATTCTCTCCGGCTTTAGCAGCGAATCAAACGACAATATAACAGAGGAGGGGAAAGCGGGAAGAAAGGAAGATAAACCACGTACATGCAGAGTATTATAGAGAGAAAGACGGAGATTGTTTTATAGGTTGGGTCGTATCTCTAAAACATCGTTTTTTTTTTCATATCTCTTATCCTTTTTCTGTCTGACAACTTCTGGTTTTTTCTGATGTCGATTTTGGTCGCGTGCCAAATGTTATTTAGGGGGCTATTATGTAATTTGTTTCCTTTCTGGAGGGTTGCAACGTTTTCGCGTTGGTAAACAACACACATACCTGTATTGGACTTTTGAGTCAAAATCTTTTGTTATGTAAAAATACCAAAACTTGGAAAGGGATATGTAATTAGGGAACACAAAGTAATAATATATCATTTTTTACGGCACGTGTCATTACCGCTGCTGTGAATTTCTATTCAGTTGTTTCCATACTTCACAGAGCAGTAGTTTTTTTTTATAGTTTGAAGTGACATTCAGTTTCAATTACATCAATTAGGGTTTAATCTCAACTTGAAGTATCGTTAATTTATATGTTCGTTTTTCCTTGTTTATGAATAAGCAGGAATTATCTGGTATTTTAAAAATTCTCTGCAATAATATAATTATTTATTGAGAATTATATTCACTTGCTCTTGGGTGGATTATGATCTTGTTTAAATTGACACCAAGCTTTACATAGGTACCGTAGAGTGGGGCAATTTCGATCGCATGGGGTAAAATCGATCAATCCTGATTTTACGGCAATTATTTAGTCTGGCATCTATGGAAAGGATAAGAAAGTCTTGCAACACAGTCATTTAATAAACTTTGTTTATAACATAGATAACTAACTAGCTTTTTAAGTATTGCATTAAAGTTTCCTGTGTTAAAAAAATTATTTCCGATGGAATGACAACGAGTAATATTTCATAAAACGGAAACAAACTACTACTGGGAATCCCACTAGACTAAGCGAATTTTCGAAAAGGGATAAGGTGAAAGAATCAATTGTCATTCATTTCACCGTTTTCTTTTTTTGACTTATGAAAGTGTTGGAATAACAAGAGAGTAAGAGGAAATTAACACCTCAGGTAATACCGATCAGTTTGAAAAGTAAAAGAACAAAGAATGCTCATAGAACAACGTAGAAATATGAATACTCATGTTTCTACGTTGGTTTATTGAAAATTATGATGAGAAACTAAAAAAAAAAAGTATGGCCTGCGGAGACAGCAATATAACCCAAATACCTCCAAAGCGCTATCAGGACAGTAAAATAGAAACTTCATCCATTATGAGAGACATCAGAAAATAATGGGGTGCCATATTCATTACTTGTAATTGGCGAAAGCTGTTGGGGGATGCGAGGCATGAATTATTATTATTATTATTAATATATTATCATTACTTCAGAATACTTTAAAAAATCGGTAGTTTCTAGGAAGAGAAAAGATGACTTTTGTATTTCTCCAAGTTGACGAAATTTAGGAAATTTCCAAAACCAAATTAGCCAGCGTTATAGAAGGGGAGCTACGTTTTTGAACTGAGAGGGAAGCGCGTTGAATGAAATTTGTTTTAGTTTTAGTTTATTGAATTATTACAGTTTATGTCATTTATTTGTTTGTCATTTCTATAATACATATTTTCTGTTATTTCCGTAAGTTTTTCCTTTTTATAAATTCAAATTTTGTTATTGATTTACCTCGTGTAGCTTTCAAATCGGTTTTTATAAGAAAATAGATGGGTGATGGGAATTGCCCCCTATATGGGCAAAACCGATCACGCTTGATGTATTAAAAAAAAATAGTGTTTTAATACATTGGTAATATACATGATGGTATGTGTAGATAAAAGATGTATGGAATTATTAGAATCTTTTTTTCGGATCAATAATAATATTGCAGCTCAGAAAATAGTACATAAAACTGATCGGAATTGCCCCACTTTACGGTACTCAATAATTTATACAATTTTGAGACCGCATTATTTTTCGAATATATGCCGAGTAGTGGCCGTTTGCACCAACGCGTTAAGCTCGGTTTAACTTTAAGTGACGCTTAGATTGTGACATTCACTATATGTATAGTATTAAAAATGAAATATCATCTTCAAAGTGCCGCTTAAAGTTAAAGCACGCTTAACATGTTGGTGCAAACGGGCCTAAATCATGAATTAAAAGATACTTCAAGATACATTTAATATTTGATATTGTTTATATTTATACTCTATTTTATAGTTGCTGCATTGCCTCCATCCTTTGTTTAAATTTTCGCGCGCATTAACTTTATTCTTTCTCTAATTTGAGTAAATGATGAATTACAAGATACTTCAAGATACATTTAATCTTTGATATTGTTTATATTTATACTCTATTTTATAGCTGCTGCATTGCCTCCATCCTTTGTTTAAATTTTCGTACGCATTAACTTTATTCTTTCTCTAATTTGATGTTGCAATAAAGCTATAAGTACACTAGACGGAGTGGGTTTATGGGTTATAAACGCAGTAGTGCGTTAATTAATAGGTTTAGAAAGGACTTTTACTGGAATATCTTAACTTGAAAAAGAAGATTAATGTGCAAATTAGAGGACTCATTGCATAACACCTGTCTACAGTCGCCCTTTTAAAACCTGCACTTATGAAGCTAGTTTTTTGATATACTATTTCCATACGGTTTATTCAAATTATTACACTGTACCACAAAGAAATTGAGTCGAATAAGTATTTGCTTTCTAACAAAAAAAATTCTGAAATTTTTTTTCTCAATCAAAAGATAATCAATTTTGTTGTAAAGAAGTATTTATTAAAAAAAAATGATTATATATAAATGTCATAATCGAATTATCATTCATCATTCTTCTACTATGACAAGACATCATAGGACTTTTTTTAGGTTGTCTATATTTCACGTCCATCAACTACAAATTTACTTTTTAGTAATATTTATTATATTAAGATTAGTTTAATTGCTGTAGAAAAATTCTTTTTAGGACCTGACAGTTACGTGTGATGTGTTGATAAAAAAGAAATCTGCAAATTATATTTTAGGTAGTGATGGGCATAATCGAATGATTTCGATAATCGAATGATCATGCATCATTCTTTTATTATTGCAAGACATCATAGGACCTTTTTTATATTTATATTTCACGTCCATCAGCTACATATTTACCATTTTAATCAAACGATCATTCAGATAAATCGTCCATGAATGATCGTTCACAATTCAAAAGTCATAATCGAATTATTATTCATCATTCTTCTACTATGACAAGACATCATAGGACCTTTTTTTAGGTTGTCTATATTTCACGTCCATCAACTGCAAATTTACCATTTTAGTAATATTTATTGGATTAAGATTGGTTTAATTGCTGTAGAACAAATTCTTTTTAGGATCTGACAGTTACGTGTGATGTGTTGATAAAAAAGAAATCTGTAAATTATATTTTAAGTAGTAATGGGCATAATCGAATGATTTCGATAATCGAATGATCATGCATCATTCTTTTATTATGGCAAGACATCATAGGACAGACTTTTTTATATTTATATTTCACGTCCATCAGCTACACATTTACCATTTTAATCAAACGATCATTCAGATAAATCATCTATGAATGATCGTTCATAATTCAAACGTCATAATCGAATTATTGAGTGATCGTCAATAATCGAATGATGATGCCTCGATTATGTCTATCACTATTTTTAGGTTAATTTTAACATAACTGTTATTTAATTGTATGGTTTATTTTAAAACCAAAGGATTTTCTAGTTTTTTGCTTTAATGTAGGATTGTTTTGGCATGGCTCGGGAAGGAAAATTTGGAAAATTCAAATTTGAAATTAAGATTCATATGAATAATTGGGATGAAAGATTTGTGACGCAAAAATACTAGTAAATAAAAATGTAGCGTTGGTAGAATTTAGATGTATACCGGCACATATTATACTCTTTCAAAGATTTAGATGCTGCATCATTGGAACGAATAATAACCCTAGTGTGATATTATATAAAGGTATTCCTCTTTGAATGAAGGGAGCTGCTTTAATTTAAAAGCATAATGCGAAAGAAAAATGTCTTTCAAATATTTGTCTTATTGAACATAAACCATATTGCTATCGATTAAAAAATGTGTTTAAAAGATATCTTTGATTTAAAAAAAAAATTATCAGTAGGTATATTGTAAATAATAAACCAAGTGTTTTAATATTCATCTATCAAATTTTATAACTACCGTCGTCCTTTTTGTTGTCATACAGCATTAGCTCTATCACTTCAAGCACCTTAATCTATTTTTTCTCTTCACATATCTGCTAATATGTTTAAGTCACACCTTTAATTGAATATCAATCCGAAAGGACATTTGCAATTTTAATACTCATTTGAATATGTATTTTTACGCTACCCACACAATAATTCTTAGGACGTCTTATGTTAATAACAGTTATTCTCGCTGTTGTTGTTGTTTTAATTATTGTTGACGCTTGACTAATGTTAAAAATGAATATTTTGCTGTCCTGTTGTTGTGTAACAATTAGAATTAGCATAAAAATCATTAAATCTGTTTTTATGAAAGTAATTATATGTATAGTGTAACCTGATGAAAGTGACCACCAAACATTCAGACACATTTTCTTTAGTTATATGTTTACGGAGGATTTGTTGATGTTTTAGTAATACAGAGCTGTTAAAAAAAGGCGCTTTAAATACTTAGTTTCTTTACACTTCTTTAACCGATGCTGTGTATTACCTAAATTGCTTTCCTTTCATTTTTAAATTTGTATAATTAATTAGAGATACACGAGCACTCATTATTCCGGCAATTATAACCGTCTAAAGTAAATAATGGAACATGTAACGGGGCACACATCGCTATTATAACACTGAGTCATGCTGCGTCCAAGGGTACATACCACCTGCCCTTTCCGAACACCAGACGCTAGCATTTCAAACACCTGCCTATCGTTTTTGATAGGTAAAAGGACGTCAGGTTGTTTCATCCACCCCTTAATGATGAAGAACTGTTTTAACTATAATTTTCGTTAATTCTCTCTTTTTCTAAAACGTTTTTTCCGCGCCAAATTTTCTAGAGGGGGAAATGTCAACGTCATCACACAATTATGTTAAATGTCATGCGATTATTGATTAAAATAAAAACTCTAATATATATTTTTTTTTTAATTTAAATCTCGTATTGTCTATGTTTATATTAATCATTTTGTTGTATTACTTACGAACTTCACCTTAGTGGCTTAAACCACAATACAATTGAGCACCCCTGCCTCCTCTACCCCCCCTCCTGGTCAGAAAGAGAGCCTCCTTGCATACGATACGAGAGGAAACACAACATACTACGTCCGTCTTGATTCTACTTCGGCTACCACCCTCCCCTCTCTCTTCACCTGTTCAGGTATCGGACTTCTCTGGCACAAGCGATTCGTGTTTGTTTAAAGTTCTACGTCCAGCGCGGATGGGTTACTGCGATTTTTGGTGTGTCCATCATTCGTCAATATCAATTAATGAAGGTGAAAAGTTGATATATAGAAAAGAAAATATGTGCGCTTTAATAAAACAGTGACAGTTCTTCATTCGTTTTTCACTTTTTTTCTATCGGATAAAGGTGTTCGTATAATCGCTCTTTGTGCTCTTGCCGGGGTGGAGAAGGGTTCTCGAGATGACCAAGGGCAAAGCACACCGGCCCAAGGCGCTCTTTCAAGTATCCAAGGTAAGAGATGGCGGTTAGAACAGGGATATTCTTAAAGTTTTCAGTGTCTTCGATGTCTGTTTTGTGTAAGGGCAACATGGTGGATTGCTACTTGATAGAATTTCTGAACTGTTAAGAGATGCAAAACCGTTAACTGCTCTGGTTTACTGAATGTCAATGCGCAAATACGGTAATAAATGAAACTAGTGTTAATTAAGTGAAAAAGGCGTTTATTTAAAAACAATAGAAGCACTCTAGTGAGAGTTATAAATTGTTGCACTAGCTAAAATCATATTTTTATTATAAAAAAATGCTATATGTGTTAATGTTTTATAAAGGTATGCTTAAAGCCTGTTTAGAGTCATTTTTTTTATCTATACTTTAATATTCTCTTGGAAGACGTTATCTCTTGAATTAATGTTGGCAACGAACGGGCTATTTCCAGCTAGGTTATTGATATTTTATGTGACACAATCCGTGCAACAACGTTTCAACCAACCTTGTTCTTCTTCAGGCCGAAAAATTTATTTAAATCTATATAAAAAAATATTTTTTTGCTCGCAAAACTAAATACATACACACTAAAAAATATTTGGTAAAATTCCTGTAAAAATTTGAGGCCAGAAATCAAAAGCCACCGTATGCAATGGGGAAACTGTTGTGATAGATAGTGTAAGAAATATTTATCTGGCAAGTAATAGATAATATTTGATAGTTATGTCTCTCATGTGGAAAACTTACACCTTACTAGTATGGAAAGGTTAGTATAGTGAAATAGGAGAACCGCCATCTTCATGGAAATTTCTGTACTTGTAGAATATGTTTAACGTATTTGCTACTAAGTATATGCCATAAAACTTTGCTATTATATGTTTAGAATATTATGACGTGATGATTTAAGTACTTAATACAATTGTGACGTAAAACTACTACTGCTTTGTCTGTAATTCTACCGATTTTGTATAAAATAAATAGTTTCTTTAAGAAAATCGTAAGTACTTGATATCATATATCCAAACATATATTGTTTTTGTTGTAATAAAAGATATTATTTTAAAGAAATAGTTTGATTCAGAGAAAACTGTAATATCAATCTTAAGTGACTATGTCTAATTCAAATAAGATCTTTACGTAAAATATTATTTTTCAAATACCATTGAAAATTACTTACTTACTTATTTTTAACTTTAATTTTACAAATTGTAAGAAATTTTAAGTTTTTGCGTAGAAATATTACAATGCTAGAGATTTTTTCTTATAAAAAGAAATTATTCAGATAAAATGCATATATTATGAGAAAATTTCAAAATTTTAGTTAAATTTCTGTATATTTACTTCCATTGAATGTGGAAAATTATAAAAAAAAAGTTTTAGTGTGTACTATAAACTTTAAATTGAAAAGACTAAGTAACAATGAGTGTTCTCTTCTTTCTATTAATATTAATTGTTATATTAATTCTATTATGTAATATTTAATTCTAGTAAAAAATATGACAATTTTATATTGCTTTAACAGCTCCTCCTTTGTGTTTTGATTATTTTAAGTATTGTTTTAACAATTGTTTCAATGTGATGCAGCTGCAATATACTGTCATATATATTTTTTAAATTAACAAAATTACGAAGATACATTAAGTAATAAACAATAACTTGAAGTATCGACGAAAAAGAAATTGGAGTTGTATGGTGAAAATGACGAAAAAAAAACATGCTTTTTTTTGTGAATCATGCCATAAAAATGAAAAAAGCCATAAATTAATTTTTGAATATAAATTAAAGAAAGATTTGATAAAAGATAATCAGTTAATTTAGACAATAATAACATTGTAATAAAGTTATCTTTGAATAAACGTGATTTAGAAGGGAATGCATATTTTATTCCAAAGGATTTTTGATTGCAACAAGATTTGAAGTAACTTGGAGTAGCTACGATTTCACATCTACCAATTTAAATGTTTTTCTTTGTTAATAGCAAAAATTTCACTTCCATTTTGCGTACAAAATCATACAATTTGATTTAACTCTTAACAGTGGTATGCTGGAAATCTTATGACTTAATTTTTTTTTGTCATTTCATCAACAACATAATTATTACATTTATTCTGGTGTCCTTAATTCCTATAATTCTGATCAATACATGCCTGGAAGACGAAGTATATTTCTCTTCTGTAGCCATTTGTATATCTTTTTTGGTTAAAGAGATAATTGACATTTTTTCTATTTTTCGATAGTTGAATAAATAGTCATCTTCAAGTTATTTTCAAATAGGTGGAATTTATATCTTCACGTATTATAACCACTTCTCTTACTTTTAACATACAAAAGACCATCCTCAACAAATCTATATCTTTCCGAATATAGTTTTAAACTCTGTTACAAACTGTATACAATTAACAAAATGTATACCTACACAAAAAAAAAAAATCCATTCATCAAGACTCAAGATTAACCAACACCCATTTTTATAAAATTCGCAACAGAAACAAATTTACACCGTTAAAGTTTACATTCTCCAGGTATTACGGTCACTAATTGATCACCATTTCAAGACGGAAATATCCGAAATATGTAAATAAAGCATTTTTTTTCACCGCGCTTATCCCAGAAACCTATTTCGGAGACGATGGCCCAATTTCTTCGATATTTGTTTATGTGGCGTGCTCGCACCAGATATTCACTTCCTTGATTGCCAGTTAACATCGGAAAATTATGTGTTGGACAAATTGACGGGATAATAAAGCTATTTTTAAATCGAAAACGTACTGGCAGAAATTAAATTTAAATTTTTATTATTTATAATTTTTATAGTAGAAGCTTGTCATTTGTATGTTTATGCTTAAATCCTCTTTAACATTCACAAGCATACAGGGTATTTCAATTGAAAGGAGTACTCAAATAACTCTTAACCCGCTGTGATTTAGTGAAATAGTCCCCACCCTTAAAATTTTAATAGGGAAGTATTGGTCTTGCGACCACTCATTTCAAAAGGTCTTTTAATTTTCTTTACGGCAACATTGGTCAACAAGTCCCTTTTTTTTTAATCAGTAAACAAAAAGTGCATAGTCTGCAACCTGTGTAAGATAATACCATTAGAATGAAATGGCTTCAAATGCTCTCCCATATGTGCTTCCTTTTCGCCCTAGGGAGGAAAAGTACAACTTTTCTCCCTGCTGGAAAAAGCAGATTTTCTAATTTGAATTAATACCATCTACTTATAATCAGTATAATGGTTCTAAAATAACGAGAAAACAGGAAACTGCTCATCTTATCAACTGCTCGGTAAAAAATGACTTTTTGATACATACTGTCGTAAAGAGAATTAATAAAAGACCTTATGAATGGACACAAGACCCATCTTTCTTATTGAAAACATAGGGGTGGGAGCTGTAACGTATCCAGGAATGATTTTAAATCGTCAAGCCCGTCATTAAAAGTTTTCCTCCCTTGATATGACAATTAACACGGTTTTAGAATTATATAAATCACAGCAGGTAAAGAGTTATTTGAAGTGGCTCGTTTCCATATGAAATGCCCTGTACAATAATGTACAAATAAGGTCATTTATATGACTGCAAGACCACTCCATGTAAGCACATACATACACAACAATACCAGGTTAATGTTTGCATTGTAATAAGAATTGAAACACAAGAAGAATCGACAATAATACCAAGCTTGCGTGAGCAATTTTTAAATTGCTTCTTTTTATTTACTGATATTGTCTGCGTTTGTATAAACCTCAATCTAGCAATGTACACTTACGTTATTCGTTTTAACTTCTTATATACCTATATAGCACACATCACATTGTATGCCGTACGGAATACGTTCTATGTATGTACCTCTAGTTATAACTGTATCCCATGTTTGTTTATTACAGCATGATGCTCGTATGTATGTAGTAGCAAACTTCAACGCTATACACTACTAAAAAAAACAAGCCACGTGCTTACCTGTGTTTCCATTCTGCCGTTTCAAAATGCAAAGGAACAACATACCCGTCAAAGAAACGTTCAGATATTTTAACAGGGAACAAATGCCATCAATAACTTTAACGCATTTTGCATTACAATTTTGTTATCCCCATCAATTTTTATCTTAAAATAAGTTCTATATGTATATAATCTTGAAACTTCGAGCAAATGAAATGAAAAATAACAGGTTGTCAACGCGGAAATGCACTTGTAGCTTTTTAAGGGCACGCGCTTTGTAACATGTGGCATATATAAGTATATATATAGAAGAATTTTGTTGCAGGTGCTGTGGCATCTGGATATTTTCCGTAGGAGTTTTCGAGATCTTTCGGGACACGCTTGCATGGCCGAATCTTGCATATTCTGCGCGCTAAAGGTAAGAAATGAAACTGGGTATTGTTTATTTTTTTTTAATATTATTATTAAATTGGATTTTACAAATACAATATTTTTAAATTTCATCAAAGATAAACAGGAGAAAAGGGATAGTATGTTACAAAATTGTGATTTAAAGAGTAAGTTATTTTAAAGAGACGAATTTAAAATAACCTCAATTTTTTTTGGGGCTAAATTTTAAACTTTGAAGTAGCTGGTATGCCTTTTAAATATACGATTAACTAATTCATATTTAATAATTGTGAAAAAACAGTTTTTTTTTTCAACATATTTGGTGGCGACATTGAGGAGTTGTACATACATTGTGTTGAAGATACTTTCAAAAGGTTCAACACAGCGTAGTCTCGCATTATTTTTCTGATTGTGGAAATTGAAAGTCTCTTGTATTATGGGATTTATAAGATATTAATATTTTAAGGTCCGTGATACTTCACTTAAACTATAGAAATGAAACACTTATATAACTTATAAAATTAATTGGAAGTGTATGTTTAATCATAATTTTATTATAAAAAAAAATATGTAAAAAGTATGATGAGAGGACACATGTGCAGTGCTTCATTTTGAACACAAAATTACTGTTTAAAGAATTTTTTTTTTGAATCAAGGCCAGAGGAAGAGCTTATTATGGTGATGTGGTTTTTTTTGGGCAATATGAAAATGTATTTTTATATGATCCCAATAAATAGATATTAATATTATTATTATTATTTATTAGTAATTTTAGATACCTAGTCTAAAAAAAAATTTCAGGTACAATTATTAGAAGAAGAATTGTATTAATAAATAACACAATAAATAGTAGTAAAATTGTATTATAAATCTGAATTGCAATTGATTTTTTTAAAGATATGTATCTATTTATTCGTAATTCTTTATTTAACTTTTTTACTCGACTTATTTTGTATTTAATACCACAAAAAAATTATCTGGTCAACTTTTGCTGTTGGATCTACGCTATACTTAACAAAATGAGACTACTTTCTAAGATAAAGTATTTTTTTTAATCTGTTGTTTATAAAATCTCAAATTCTTAATCCTATTAAATATATGTATATGAAGTATTTGCTTAGAAGAAGAAAACTCAAATCGTTTTCTTTACTGTTATTCATTGTTAGTTTAGTGTTTTATTAGTAAACATTTGGATATATTACATTTTGTAGTGACTTTGCTATACGTTTGCAGAAATTTTAATGTTTTTTTTTTTGTTTTAAATTCATTTTGACCCCAAATGAAAAGTCGGCACTTTTGACTTGGGGTGGATGCACACTTCAAGATGTTTGGGCACAATTTTTAATGTTTTTATTTACTTTGATTCAAATTGTGAAATTTTAGGTAAGTATTTTTAACATGAATTCACTTCAGGTTAAAAATCAAAATTATAATTATATATGTAATTGATAAATTAAAAGTTCTTTCCAATCTTGAAAAGAATATATTATAATTTATATTACTTGTTTCGGTCTAAAGTTTGACCACCTTCAGGTAGTAATATCGTCAAATATCACTTGTTGGTAAAACTAATCGCCTTCTCGTTTTGTATATCATCGAAAGTGGATTAATATTTAATTAGATAAATAGAAAAATTGAAAATGAATGAACTGACGACCAAAGTGATTAAATGTTAATTACTAATTTGAACCATCGATGATATACAAAAGATGGTGATTAGTTTTACCAACCAGTGATATTTGACGATATTACTGCCTGAAGATGGTCAAACTTTAAACCGAAACAAGTAGTATAAATTGAAGACACGAATGGATGAAGGTGTTATGTTACAAAATCAAACTTTTTCAGAAATTAAGTTTTTTTATGTAATTTTTCTCAAAAGTAATGTAACATAACCCCTTCATACATTCACAAGACTCGAGTGTTCTTGAATTTCTGGAATTTTCGATGGTGCTATGTGAAAGATGGGTACAAAACACCTCCTCCACTCATGCAAAAAAGACAGTTTTTAAAATGCGACATAGCACCTTCATCCACTCGTATCTTCAATTATAATATAATTTTTCAAGATTGAAAAGAACTTTTATTTATCAATACATACAACATTGCAATTATAATTATATATGTTTTGAATTCTCTTTTTTAGCTTTTAGTTTAGTGAATTTTGCGTTACATTTACTTAGTTAGGTTCCATTATAAGATTCAACTTGGGAAGAGAAACCAAAACTTTAAAAAATATTATTTCAGTTACAAGTTTTTAAAATTCTTGTCCAATATGTTGCTAAATTCGGAAATTTTAACTATTATTGAAACTTATT
Source organism: Protaetia brevitarsis (assembly GCA_004143645.1). Taxonomy (NCBI): domain Eukaryota; kingdom Metazoa; phylum Arthropoda; class Insecta; order Coleoptera; family Scarabaeidae; genus Protaetia; species Protaetia brevitarsis. Next base: position 28,530 of record RXPK01004304.1, read on the forward strand.
ATTTTACTATCATTTTGTTTTAGTTATAGCTAATAAGAATTGATTTAATTTTGCATTAAATTCTCTTTAGTTACGTCGGGTTTTTCAATTGCGGTGATCTTAAATTAAATAAAAAAAAATATCGTTTTCTTTTTAATTTTCATTAATCTGAAATTACGAATGTTTCAATATTTCTAATATCAAAGTTCAAGCTTACATTTTATGAATATTTTGTATTGTTTGGTTTATTTTTGCAGTTGTATATCATCATAGGAAAAATTAATTCTTCTTTCTTCTTAAATTATGGAATTTTAAGTATTTTTCACATATAGGTTTAGGCTAGGAGTGAAGTCAAAATTTAAGACCTACATTTTATTTATTTATTTATTTTAAATTATTTGGTCTAGGTTTATTAATTTTATTTATTTTTATTTCATTTTGACTACGCTCGTTGTTGACTTTACCCAACTTAAAATCTTAAAAAATCTAATATTAACCAGAATAACTTGGCAAAAATCGCTATTCTATTGAACAGAAAGTACAGAAAAATACGGCTAATTTGAACAGATATGCATTTTTATGTTACTTAAATTCTGACAGGTGGCAAATTTAGTAACATATACAGGGTGATTCTCAATATATGCGACAAACTTTAAGCGCTGACTCCTGGGGTTATTTTGATCATAAAAGTTCATAAGTTTCATAAGAACATATCGACATTTTCAATGGGAGTCGTATAAAATAATGATTTAATGTGACTCCAGAGAAAAAAGTCCAAAGAATTTAAGTCTGGAGACCGAGGAGGTCACGGTTGTGGACCTCCCCGTCCTACCCACGGATCTGGATACGTATTGTCCAAAAACTCGCGAGCAACTAAACTAAAATGCGCTGGAGCACCGTCACGCATAAATTACATTTGTAATCTTAATTGCAACGGAACTTCTTCCAGCAGTAGTAGTAACTCCTCTTCAAGAAAATTGCGGTATACCTCGCCATTTAACCGCATCGGTAAAAAATGTGGATCTATCAAGTGATCTCCAACAATTCCGACCCACACATTGACAGAGAATTAATGTTGATGACGGGCATCACTAGTTCGTTGCGGATTTTCTTCGGCCCATATGTGATTATTATGAAAATTAATAATCGCGTTTCTAGAGAAGTAGCTAGTCGTGAAGAAATATTTGAGCCAAATAGTCAGGATTTTGTACGATTTTGTGCTGCATCCATTAACAAAAAGCCACTCTTTGCGAAAAATCTGCCGGCAAAAGTGCCTGCACCCGTTGAATGTGATATGGATAACAACGTTGATCTTTCAATATTCTCCAAACTGTGTTCCTGACTAATGTTTAAAGCAACGCAATTTTTCTGGTGCTTGTAGTAGGATGTTCCTCAATTTCATTTAGTGCCATTTCTTCAACTTGTGGAGTTCTCACTGTAGATGGGTGCCCGTTATCTCCGTTTTTAAAATTTCCCGTTTCACTAAGACGTTGGTGAAGACGGGCAAATATTGAATGATGCGGGATGATACGGTTCGGGTATCGTTCTTCATAAAGACGTCTAGCAGCACGCGAATTTCCATTGGCAAGACCGTAAACAAAATGCATATCACACATCTCAGCATTCGTGTAATTCATTTCAGAAAACAGAAATTGGCAATAAACTGAATGAATACTCTGACAACTATTGAAAAATATTGAAATGACAAATAAACAATTCCCTCTCAACACAATAGTTTTTGAAGAACCAACTGTGATATTATATAGTGTTAGTCATAGTTCATAATTTATTATTAAACATTCAATAACTTTAAAACCAAACCGTTTTGGACATATACTCATATGAACTTTTATGATCAAAATAACCTCAGGAATCAGCTCTTAAAGTTTGTCGCATATATTGAGAATCACTCTGTATGTGTATATAACAATTTATACTGATTTCGGAACATTTAAAACATTTTTAACATTATTCTAACAATCCCCCCATTCCACTTCTATAACTCAAATACCAAATTAAATGTTTAAGTATAGCTCGATTTACTTTTCCCGCCAATTTTCAGACGCGTCCACCTATAACTTTCGCGCCAAAAGTTGTTCTACGACTCGACCTCTTCCAGTTCTTCTAATCATCGAGCAATAAGTGATACGTTGCGGTAACAGCTAATAGTAATCGTGACTATATACGAAGACAACATCGTAGTAGTAAAAACTGTTCGCCTTTCCGAGAAGACCGAAAACCGGCTGTCCCCATTTCCCATTGGCCGGCGCGTGACTCGTTAGCCCCGCCCATCGCAGAGATATCAGCTATATCGGACGCGTATGACATGGTGTAAAACTACGATTTAGAACATGAAATACAGCGGACCACCGAAATAATTCCTCCTAGTCGACCCGAAGATTTAATCTTAAGACCGATTTGGTCGATCTGTTTAAAGTTCCGCGTGTTACTACGAAAAACGTGTATTGAAAAAAATCGAAGTTATAACTGTGAATCTTTTTTTTTGCTTGATGCGTCGTACGGTCAACCTATTACATAACCGGTTTTATAATTTTACTATGTAGAATGTTCGTACGACGTAAATTTCTTAACATTAATTAGATGCGGTAAAAATTATTGAAAACTTATTATAATTACGTTAGAAAGCAATCGTGATATGCCAATTTTAAGAGCATTATAACTGAGTGGTTTTGAGTATTCCATGTTCGAATCAAACCTCGCATTGCGTTAGACATGGCGCCATGTTTCTTCGTTTAAACTGCGCATATAAATCAAAGTCTTTGGCAACTGGAAACTGTTCCTTTGTCTTGTCACATTCAAATTATTTGATGTGGCTGCGTTGTAAATACCTACTAAGAAGTTGCTATATACAAGATGTACCTAAAGGTATATATGAAAGGTGAGTTCTTGATGAAATGAAGTATTTTTAAATTAATTGTGATAATTCGATGACTTATTGTCTGAGGTTAATGCAGCAATTGTCGAATTCAGATACACTAAATCAATTAAATGAATAATATTCTGAATTTTGCGCACAAGATAAACTTGTCAATATTGTTAGAAACTTATTTTGTATCACACAGATACGAGACGACCGCCATTTAATCTTCAAGTTATGCGATTATTCTATTGTTAAAATTGTAAACTCACTCACGGGAGAACAAAGGACTTTATAGTTCAAGAAATTCAATGCTGGCGGCAGGTATACCATGTGCCTATGCAGGATGAAAGAAAAGTCTTTGTTTTATTTAAGGTTCATGTCTGCTATCCTAAGAGATTTTCTTTGCCTTTCAGACGTATTATGATGTTCTAAGGATTTTTTTTTAGAGATAATTCTATAATCATCATTTCATCAGAATGTTACACTCAAATTTTATTAACTGAACAGACACAAATGTTAGGATATGCACCACAAATTACTTGCGAAAGAATTTACAACAATATAGTAAATACTTTTACAAAATGTTTGAGAAAGCTAATATCAACATTGCAATATTTTATAAAATATCTAGAGAAATAATTTATAAATCAAAACTACTCAATTGGCAACGTTGTAAAAACAATTCACATGGTAGCGGTAAACAGTGCAGAAATGGGGCACAACTTTAAACGAAACATACGTTCTGGCCCAACCTAATAAGGAAACAGCTAGCGTCAATAATCTGATGAATCTGTTAAATGTACTTGGTGCAGCATTTGGGTGTGTTTACGTTGCTACATTTAGGAAAGTTTTTTTGGTTATTATGACTAGATTTTGAAATCAACATGGCGGCAAGTATAACGTATATGTGTGTTCAGTGTAAATCTACAAACGACAATGACAATGAAAAAAAGATAAAGTGCAGTGGCATGTACAACACATATGTGCATCATACATGCAGTAAATTTAAACCAACAGAACTTAAAATGTTTGATACTTACATCAAAAACATAAAGTGGTTATGCGACGCGTGTGCTAGCACAAAAACTCAAGAAGTATCGGTGAATCTATTGCATGCAAAATTGATAGAAATGGAAAATAAACTTGAAATACTATTTGAAGTACTCAAACAACAATCAGAGAAAATGGAATATCAAACGAAAATAATTAAAAACTTACAAAGCAAGGAAACGCATACTATTGAACAGGAAAGTACACAAGGTCCGAAGACGAGATCGAAAACTACAATGATAGAGGTCTCCACTGATTCTATAGAGCAAAATGCAAACACAGACAGTCTTCAAAACAAATCCATTGAAAAGCAAAAACAACCAAACACTGATAAAAATATAACACGTCTAGACGGTATACAAAAATTTGATAAAGAAATGAAAACGCAAAAAGAAGAAGAATCCCTCAAAGAGAAAACATTTGTTTTTCATGCGAATAAAATAAAAACTATACGCGGAAACAGAAGTAATACAACTATTGAAGCTGCTGAAAACAGAAAGTGGGTGTTTGTTTCACAGCTAGTTAAAACAACTAAAGAAGAAGATGTAAAAAAAATATCTCAATGAAAATGGAATTAATATATTAGGCTGCTTTAAGCTTTAAGCACTGACATAATGGCATTTAAGATAGCCGTAAGTGAACAAATATATGACAATCTGTTAAATGCAGAACTATGGCCAGTGAATACTATAGTAAGACCCTACAGATATAGAAATTTTCGAAGGAGTCAACCGGTAACTCTAAATACTTAAATGAAAGCAATACATTCACCATAATTCACCAGAATATTCAGAGCATAAGAAACAAGCTGGATTCTTTACACATATTTATTGAAAATTTGCCTACAAAAATAAACGCGATATGTTTATCCGAGCATTGGCTCAGACAAAATGAGCATTTACACATGGAGGGCTTTGCGGTCGCTTCCTGTTTTTGCAGGAGTGATAATCTTCATGGTGGCTCGTGCATCCTCATAAAAAATGATGTGGAGTATATTGAACACCTGAAAAAGAAAAGTCAAGAATTAGTCCTAGAATGTTCAGCTATTAAAATAAAAAAAAAAAAACAAAATAATTCTTATTAATATCTATAGATCACCGTTGGGAGATATAGAAACATTTTTTGAGATCCTGAATGATATATTGTTTGAAGCTTTCGGGGGGACATATACTTTGATACTAAGTGGTGACTTCAACTTATTCTAAGTGACAATGAAAATGGTTTCTTTAATATTACTAGAAACTTAAAACATTTTTTTTTTTTTAATTTAACTAAAAACACGGTTAGATAGACAAATCTGAAGCATTAAATCAAATTACGTTTTGAATTGTGGAAACTGAAGAATTGAAGTACGGCAGTTGCACACCTATTTTGTAGCAGTTTTCTCTCTATATAATACAGTAAGCATGTTAAATACTTCCATGTATTACAGATATAATTGTCCCATAGATGGCGCTTCTCGTATTTCATTCCAGCAATGTAACAAATTTGGCAGAAATAGCAAGGTAAATACGATTATAAATTATTAATTTGGTATATTTACCAGATAAGTATCTAACAGTATTTAAGTAAAATTTGGTTGACACAACCAAATGTTTTTTTTTCGTGTACACACACACACACACACACACAGAGAGAGAGAGAGAGTTGTGTTAACAAAATATAATTTTTCGTGTGATACGTTTCAAAAGCTTCGATTGATCCCTTGCTAGAATTACCATAGCAATATAAATTTGTTCTAACAATAAACACCTAATAATTTTTTTTCGTTCCTACAGCAAAAAAAAAAATGTTTTGCCATATACAACCAAACAGTATAGTGTTAAATTGACTAAATTTTGGTTAGGTCAATACAGGTACTACTTTTCTGAGTGTAGTGAAATAAACCAAGTTGGTTCTACACTCAAAAAAGTGTATACTTCTTTTAAACAAACATGCGTTGTTTTAATCACAACATAAGTTCTCTATTCAGCAAATACATAGAGGTAAATTTTCTTTGACAAAATCATTTTTTTTTAGAATTAAAGCTAAAGTATGCGTTCGTTGGAAACAAGAATGTAATTGAATTCTATCCTACCGTTTCTGTTACTCAAGAATATTGTTTGTTTGACGCTTAACCATATGGTACTGTTGTGAATAACAACATCAACTTTGTTAGTTTAGGTCAACAATATCGCAAAACTGAACCTCACCTTTATATAAATTAACATGTCTGTATGTTTGAAACTACTATATATATGAACTGAATCAACAAAAAATATAAATTATTTCAAACAACTATATTGTACGGTTATACTTATCCATTGGTAGTTTTTTTTATAGTTTTAATGAATGAAACTGAACAGTTAATCAAAAGATTAGAACAGCTTTCTAGTAACTTGAGTAATATTTACTTTAACGAATCTTGTTTCGTTTTAGCAAGGTATTTGTTGGAGCGAATGGCTGGAAGTATTTTGCCCTAAATAAACAAACTCCGTTGACTTAACAAAATGTAATTATTTTTAATTTTTTTAATTTTACATAATTGCTATCTTATATGGAAAGAAAACTGCTACTTCCTTGAAATACTAACGGTTCTTAGGGCTCAACTGCCCTCGGATATTTGACGTAAATATATGATTTGGTTAATTCGACAAATTATATATTGTCTAAGGTTTAAATTAAAATATGCAGAGAAATATCAGCTTATTTCTATTACGTAATAGTGTCATGCATTAAAGGTCAAAAAGGAACAAATCGTTTGTTTCAAATAATCTTCTGACGTACTTAAAACAGCGAGGGATACACGCCTATTTCATAAAATCCATGCCTTTGAATGTTTGCTGAAGTAAATGCGTCTACCTAATAAAGTAGATTCAATAGTTTAAAGTTTAACACTTTTTAACAACTTATTGTGATTATAGCATAGTAGAATCCAAACAACATAGGAATATTCATATTGTTTTATATGTTATAGGGTCAGCTATACTGTCACAGTAATTAATGCTAATAAGAAGTTTTCATACAAGTAGTAAAATTATATTATTAAATTGAAGTATTTGATACTACATTATTTAAAAATAATAAAATACTGCAAATCCAAATGCTTTTACTATTCAGATATGCATTAGAACAGTATTTTATAAACAATTTTGCAAATATAGAATGTTGTAGTAATAATTCCCTATGTACTTTTTGAGTATATATTAACTGCTTTACTGTATGAATTAATTTCTTTTTTTCAGAGTAGTTTTATTATCCTCTAATAGATGACCTAGAATATTTCATCTCATTTTAGCACCAACCTTAAAAAAGAATATTGCAAATTTGAAATAGGAAATTCAGATGACATAATCCATCCATATTTATTTATAAAAGCAATACAGCAACAAAATGTTTTTTTTTTCATAGACCTTGTCACATCTCCCAAATTAATGAACATTTCATCACAACCAATTTGTCTATCTAACACATTTTTTATTACCATCTTTTAGTACTTGACGCTGCTATACAGCTTGCACATTGTATATATAAATAATTTTCATCACATTATTACGTTTATCCTTGCTCTTAATCGCGTATCCATGGTACATATAAACAATTCCAGTGATTGCTGGGCCGGAACGGATAATATATACATGTGTAGAGTAGTAGATTGAATGTTGCTTAAAACGGCGTAAAATTGGATAATCTTTTTATTATACAATTTATGCAGCTATCGAGCTTGTAATTTATTCAGAAGCAAGCGAATAATATGTATTTTTTTTTTCGTTTTTCCCCAAGTATGAACATAAAAAACTTATAGATATGTAATATATGTAAGGATCTCCATTATAGTAGAAAATTAGAAATTTTAATTAATAATTGCTTATAATTTCCTATTTAAATACTTGCAATAATTAGATATTATTAAAGTGTTAGGTATTATGCCATATATTAAAGTTAGATAAAGTCAAAATGTAAAAATTTGTTTTGTCCACTTACTTATTTGTCATGTATCATTAACTATGCAGTGATATAACGGATAAATTAAAAGTAATTGCAATATACAGTTACCACTACAATATACAGATTCCTTAAACTATTTATTTTGGCATCAGAAGCGGTACTATAGAGGCAACATTTTTTGATCTTGTATTCTAGTAAGCGATATTATTTTCTTAAATATTTGTAACTCGTGCTCGTGAATACTAAAATCCAGTTATGACCGTTTGACGCCTATTGAGTTTCACTCACTCTTCGTCAATATTGGCAAATGATCGAGTGTTAAAATATTGAACAAATATCCCGACCGCAAGATAATCGTCAAAGGCATTTCATACGTTTCAAGGTTTTTGTAGGTATTTAAAGATTTATTATGTCGGTATGTTCTTTCAAAATTAGCTGTGGTAAATTTCTAAATTGGCGTACGTGCAAATTATAATAGAAAAGTTATTTTTTCGGAGATTTTTTTTTTTGGTAAGCTATGAATCACCATATCCAGGGGCGGTTCCACGGGGGGGGGGGGAAATTAGGGAAATTTCCCCTTCCAAATTCCGCAAACTAAGAAAGACTTATGATACAAACATATATGATATGCTCGTCTCAAGGATGAAAAATGACTAAGTTTGTCCCCCCCCCAATTTGGCTCTCTGGATCCGCTCCTGCCATATCGAACCCTTACCAGCAATTAATAGGTAGACACATAGTTTTATTAAATTACCCTTTGCCACATTAGTTACGAATTTTTATCCCCATAGCTATTGTAGTTTCCAAGATATTGCTGAGTCCCACTTTAAGTGGTACACTCTGTATATATCTATTAATTAATGATGAGTAGGAGGTTTTTGCTTTTTATTACCCCGAGAAAAGCATCTTGTGTATTCCATAGAGGCTAAGAACGAGCAGAATTTCCAGTTGTGCCTTGCTGTCTGCTAAAATTTAGTACAGGTCATCGTAGATTATACATATTATTATATTATGCTCCAATTATACAAATCTTTGCCCGGATAATCAATGTTTTATTCAGAATTCTTTATATCACATCTCTTAATTGACTACATAATAATTCTCCAAAACAAAACTATCAACAAAATATCTGCGTAGTGTAAGTTCACTTACTAGATAATTGTCAACATTAACTCTGACATATAAAAACCTCAAAAAGATCACAAAGATCAAACAATATGTATGTTTATCTCATACTAGTAAGAGAAACTCTTTAAACCAAAAAAGCAAATTTTCTTAAACATATTTCTTTCTTTAGAGAAAGTATTTGTTTGACTCTATTTCTTAAATGTAGACCTTACTTCAATCATCTAGTGTAGCGCAACATACAAATGATACCGGACATAATATTAACATACAATACCTTGAAGTATAAATGCTACACTGATGGCTCCAAAACAGCAGAGGAAACTGGAATAGGAATGTATGGGCGTAGAAACTAGTAGCAGTGTTGCCAACCGCCATTAAGTATTTTCCCCTAGATGGTGTGTCACTTGCGCACTTTATCCCCCCCAAAAAAAATATAATATTTGGAATTTAGTATATTACAAATCTGCCTAGTAACGAACTTTAAATTCCCTGCTATTATTTTTAGTGAATTCAACGTAAAAGTATTAAAATAACTATGGATGTAGTACAAAATAGTGGGTCATTTTATGTTTGAACATTGAAATTACTGAAAATAATTGTGGGAAATTTAAAATTAGCTATTTGAGATTCATTAGTTCCAAATTTCGGGGTGCGCTACGTATCATTAGATAATGCTGAAAGTTGAAAAATTATAGAAATTAGAGAAAATATAAGTTTATTTGTAAAAAAAAAAATTGATTTAAATTTACTATTAATTTATAAAATTCTATTTTAACAAATATAGTAACTAAAAAAGATCCTCTAAACATTCCCCTTAAGAAATGTATCCCTTAAAGTGTCCGCTCATCTTTTTAAGTTTACCCTAAATTTAAGGGAAAATCCCCCAAGTTGGCAACACTGCCTTTATTATTTTGGAGGTTAAGGGAAATTTCTCTTTAAATTTATTTGACATTTTCTAAATTATTGTAAAATGCAAGTTACATTTTGCACTTAGCAAAACTTTAATAAATAATAATTTTCTATTATGTTTATTTCTTAAATAATTAAAATTAATTTTATCAATTTTGAAGAATGTCAAGTTTCAGTTGTATTTATCATTGGTAATTTTGAAAAAGTTGTGGTGCACCACAACGAAACGTTATTTAAATCATTTCCTAAGAACTTGAGTATTGTTTTTAATAATTAATCCGCTAATACCACGAACATCTTCGCTTCCAATTCTTGGAGCAACCCACGGATAAGAAACAGATAGACTGTGTAATAGATAAATATTTGATAACTAATATCTGCCATGTAGAAAACTTATATTGAGTATGGAAAGTTAGTGTAGTGAAATAGGAGAACCGCTATCTTCAGGGTAATTTATGTACTTGTAGAATATGTTTAACTTATTTGCTACTATAGGCCAGAAAACTTAGGTATTATATGTTTAGCAGTGTAGAACATCGTGACGTGATGATCTACAGTTTTGTAAAACAATTTTGACGTAAATCTACTATTCTATCTGTAACTATACCGACTTCGTATAAAGTAGTTTCTTCGAGAAAATTGTAAAATCATATATCCAAAAAATATTTTATTTATTAAGGTAATTTATTTGAATAAAATATATTATTTTTAACTGTAATTTTCCAAATTGTAAGAAATCTTAAGTTTTTCCTATATTAATGTTTTTCTTAATAATATTACAATGTTAAAAGATTTTTACAAAGAAACAAAATTTTCCATTAAAGACATTTTGTACATTTACCCCCATTGAATGCGGAAAATTATCCAAAATAGTGATTTTTGCCAGGAAAAATTACCTAAATTTTGTATTATTATATATCATTTTTTTGTGCAAAGATTGTATTATTTTAATTTAAAACTTTTATTATTCAAATGAAGACCTAATGATGTGAGCCCCTCACGAAGAAGGTCGGGTTGTTTCAATCAATAAATCTTTTAGACTTGAAGGTTATTTGTTTTAATTTTAATACATATGTATCACCACGATGTCACCTATGAATTCAAATATATAATATAAAATGAATATTTTTTATAAGTTTAGTTGCAAATTTTATAAAAAAAAGCAAATTTACTAAAACAATTGGAATTACATGAACAAAAAATGTAAAATTTAGTAAAAATGACAAATTTTCCATCAAAATTGCAAATTCTACTTAAAAATTGCAATTTTTATCATGCAACATGCAAATTTTACTAAAAGATGACCAATTTTCCACGAAAAATGCAATTTTTTATAAAAAAAAATCCGAAAGATTAGCAAAGAAATGACAAATTTTCTAGAAAAACTAGAATTCTGTATAAAATTTAGTAAATTCTTTGAAAAATTACACTTGCTCTCGTTGAAAATTAGCATAAAATGCATATTTTCTTTCCGGAAAATCGCAATTTCTATTTAAAATCACTATAAAAGTACTTTAGCACCTGCGCGGTAGAAAAGACGAAAAATCACAAGTTTTACTAAAAAATTGGGAAGTTTGGTAACAAATTTTAGCAAAAAAGCAAATTTTACTAAAACAATAGAAACTATACTTGACAAAAAAAGTATTTTTCGAAAAAAATCCGAAAAAAATAGCTAAAAAATTACAATTTTCGTAAGAAGTAGAATGTGAAATCTAGTAGACTATGAAAAACTGCATCTTTTTTTGAAAATTAGCGTAAAATGCATAGTTTTTTCCTGGAAAATCGCAATTTCTATTCAAAATTACCATAAAAGCTCTTTATGGTAATTTTGATTTTGTTTTTCTTGGTTTTACCACTAAACAACATTCCACAATGTTGTGTTGAATATTAAACAGAAATGAAATTCCAATGGAAATTTAATAACACTTTGACATTAATTTATAATATAAAAGCATATTATAAATTAAACATTTTCCCACTTCAAATGAAATTTTCATACATTTTCAAAATATTCACAATTATAATCCAATTAAAACTTAACTAACATTTTTCTTGCTTTTAATATTTTATGTATTAACTACATAATTTAAATATTAATCTGAAATTTAGTTCGTTTTCCCTTAAAAAGTTCGAGATAAAGTTCTTTAGCATCTGCGCGGTAGAAAAGATGAAAAATCACAAATTTTACTAAAAAATTGCAAAGTTTAGTAGCAAATTTTATCAAAACACCAAATTTTGCTAAAACAATAATGACAAAAAATCCAAAAAATCAGCTAAAAAATACAATTTTCGTAAGAAAAGTAGAATTTTGTGTAAAATCTAGTAGATTCTATGAAAAACCGCATTTTTTGTTAAAAATTAGCATAAAATGCATTTTTTTCTGTAAAATTTCTATTTAAAATCTTTATTGTGATTTTGAGTATTTTTCAAAATTGCATCTTTTTTTCTTAAAATGCTAGTTGTGAAGGTCATGGTAATTGTACTCATGTTTTGATTTTTTTCAAATCCTAATCTACGTTTTTAAGGGAAAAAAATCTGTCATTTGTCACGAAAAGAAGATTTTCAACATGTTCAATAAAAGAAATTAATTAGAGGATTTGTGATTTCTGCAGAAAGAATTCCAGTTTTATAAAAGAAATACAAAAACTGCATTTCTGAATTTTCTTTTTTACTTGTGCGAGTTTTTGATTTATTTATTGATTAACTGAAACAATTCATTCATATAATAGTTAGACTAAAACGTTTCTACATACATCTCCTTATACGAACAATAACAATATGCTATTATTACGTATTTGCAAATCAAACTTAAAAATATTAATAACTTAGAAAAACCAAAATAAGTTTATTTTAAATTTGCCTTCCTATAGTTAGATATTATTCCCATCAAATCTCAAATACTGGATTTATATTTTGGCGCCAAAATAGATACATTACAGTGCTTTATTGTGGATTAGGGATGGTCTTAATAGGCTGTAAATCTGTTTTTCCTACAAGTGAACCTTTTTTCCTCATCGCCTGTCAGGCACCTTCTCCAAAATCATTTACCTGGTGAATTAGATGAATGCATATAAATTTTACCTGCACTCAAAGCTTTGCCAATGTCCCTTGGGTAGTGTGGGTAGTAGATACTTCTTGTTACCGCACCGCAGAGGAAAGTGCAGAGCGGTTTCCAGTTGTCGTAGAACCGCGAACGTAGTGAGAGGTACAACGACTCGAGCAAGCAAGACCGCTATGTCTTAAGCGGGAGCATATAACGTTAGATAAACTGAAGTTTTTTCATCGTGTAGTTTATATTTTGTCGTGGCTTTACGTAACAAAGCGAAATGATTAAATTCAGATACCGGAAACCAACGCTGCAACAACAAAATACCGCCAGTCTCGGCAGAGATTGCGGCAGCAAACATATTAGCAATAGTGTTGTTAGTGAGAATATTGTTAAAGTGCCCAGGGATCGTTTGAATAAGCCAAATGTGGAAGATAACGATTCCAATTCCGGCGTTTTGGATAAGGAAACGAAGGATAAGTTGAAAAGGGTGAGTTTATTTTTGCGTCGTAGGTTTAAATGTCTTCAATCAAATCGCTGCGACAAAGGGAAACCTGTTTCCAGCGTTCACCGGTTTTCTATATAGATGGCGTATGTCTCGTATCACGATTACGACTCCTACCTGTGCAGCTATCATAAAATATAATAGTCCTATCTTTGTCTATTTACCTTTTGTGATCGGCAGGAAAGACTAGGATGAAGAAACAAAAGATAATTCGCGAGATATAATTGTATTATACTGCAATTTTCTTGCTTTTTTTTCCGTAGCGTAATTGCAAATTATTATTCGCTACTAATTTTCATCATTACATTAACCTGGTTGTTATTTATCGTGTAGGCGATTCCATCTTCTTCCCAAAAGAGGAAATGCTTCATTTATGCCTACGTATAGATGTATCCTTTTCTATTGATCCTCCTTCGTAATGTAGCGGCAACAAGCTTCCTCCCAAACCAGTTATTAGTTCATATTTATTTATTAGGAGTATGTTACTTAACTTGTCCGGTCTGTTTGTGCTTTCTTTTGTTTTTTGTTTTTGTTTTCCTGTAGGTGACTAATGTATTATAGTCACTCTAAGAACGTTTCTGAAACGGCAAAGTAACGTCAAAAGATCGGCAAAGTTCAAAGTTTATACAACAGTTCGGCGCCCGAGTACCGTTACATTACGCTCATGCTAAGATAGCCGTCACTTCCTATGTATACACAGTGCCTACCTACCATTTTTAGTTTTGCCATTTCAAAATGGCCTTTCAGATTTAGAGAAAGTATAGAATGTTATGGTGTTGCAGAAAGTCTTGTATATTTTTTTTTATTTTGTCGAAGTAGTAATTGCAGCTACTACAAATCGCACGATTTAAATTACACAATTCTAATAATAATAATAATAATAATATATATTTGCAATAAAACCATTACAGAAAAAGTCAATGTTGTTATGTATGTAGATATGTTACAATTGTCAAAAAAAAAGTATAATAAATATTTGTAGATAAGATAAAATCATAGAAATAAAAACATAGAGTATATATATACATAAAAGGTTAATAAGAAGTAAAGAACAAACGACAGTAATGTGACAAACAAAACAACACAAAAACAAAATTATTGTAAGTCACATAAGTCATTAATTTCATAATACTCCTTCGCTATGAGCATTTGCTTCACTTTTTTCTTGAAGACCACCAAAGGCAGTTTCTTGTAATTTTCGGAAAGGTGGTTGTATTATTTCACACCCCAGTGGTTAATTGCTTTTTGGGAGCAGATAGGAGAAGGTTTTGTGTCTTTTCGACGTTAACTTTGAGTTTGTTGGCAGCGAACCAGTTCACAACCCCCTTCATCGCAGTTTTTGATTGTTCTTCCACAGTTTCTACATCGGGTGCCTGTATAACTAAAGATGTGTCGTCAGCGTAAAGGCACATCGTAACATCACTAATATTGTAAGCGAGATCATTAATGTAGATAAAAAAAAGCAGCGGACCAAGAATGGAACCCTGTGGGACACCAAAGTCTACTTCCCCCAACTGAGACCTTCAGTTCTTCTATTCTGTAAGTTGTTGTCTATGGACAGAAATGATAAAGACAAAACAACCATTTATCGGTTAAATGCAATACTTTTCATTGTTCTTTCTTCAGAAATATTTGGGTGCTGGATTGGTATAATTAAATAAGTTGATCTTGCTAGTAAAAATACTAAGATTTCATGGAAACATGAAATTGAAAAGAATATTTCGACTGAATTAATATTTTTTTTTCCATTTTTTAAATAGATAGGCGTTTGTTAACTTGATTTTTTGCTAAAATTTGCAGTATTTTGAAGTTAAGTAGAAGTTATGGTTAGAATTTAAGAAAAGGTCTAATGATCTTCAGCACTCTGATTGTAATGAAACGGGTATTTTGTTACATTAATATGTGCTTTTGTATTATTCTACGTTCGACATAAAATAGATGCAGGAAACTACATTCTTCCCATTTGAAAAAATCAACTAAAATTAAAAAATATTAAAAAATATATATAAATTAAGTATATTAAAATAAATTAATAATAATATATTATTCCAATTATGCCAATGTCTACTCTCGATTGAGATATGGGATTGTCTTCTGGGGAAATTCCATCGACGTGGGAAGAGTCTTCATCCTGCAGAAAGCGTGTCTAAGATCAATTTTCGGCATACGAAGGCGTGACACGTGTATAAACATTTTTAGAGACTTTAGTGTATTTAGTGTTCCGGCTATTTATATACTTGAGTGCGCATTGTTTGTCAAAAGTAATTATAATGATTTTAAAAAAAAAAATTAACTAGCACATAATCATGGCACCAGAAATACATTTAATAGTTTCTTGGTGCCACCTTATACATTACTTATAAATTACAGAAAACTGCATTGTTCCAATGCATACGTGTTTATAATCATTTGCCAAATATTTTATATTTTTACAATAGAAATACGTTAGCAAACACTCAAGTTTTACATTATTCGTAATCGTAATGTGATGTATATTGTGTATGTGTGTATATGTGTGTTTCTTTTAACTCTAATTGACATTGACTTGTTCCACACACTTTTGTATTTATGGAATGAAATAAATTATATATAGTCTCAAAACATTTGAACAATTTAAGCACTTCAAAGTAGTCTAAATGGAATAAAAAACTAAAAAGTTTTTTTATGTCAAAAAATATAATCTGTCTCATTTCTTTGGTTTAAGGATTCTTTTTCTAACCAGTGCAACTCTAAACACCATAAATAACATAATAGACTAGCTTTTCCAGCATGCTATATTGTTATTTACTAGGAAAAATTGTATTCTTTATTTGGAAGCCACTCCATCAAAGCGTTTCAAATTTTCCTTACTTGTTATTCGATATCAAAAGATAATGTATAAGCTGAGGATTCAAAACAAACTCTTGACAAAGAGAATTTGTAAAACTTCAAAAATAGATTTTTCCTTTTTCAAATTCGAATTTTTTTTTCCGACCCTGCCGAATAAAATTTTGAAATGTTGTCGGTCTTAATTAAACCTCATGAGGAGCTTATGTGCATATTAAATAAAGAAAAATAACAATACGTTAATTAACAGCTGAGAAAAAAGAACATAAGGAATACATTTTTTCCTAGTAAATGACAATGAGCACCCACCCTCTTAAGGTTAAGATTGTCGAACCATTCCGCGATTCCATTCCTTGTTAAAAGACATATTTTCTGAAAGGAAAAGTCCAGGTTTACTTTGTCTTTAACTTGGACTATTTTTAAGCTGATTTTAAATTCTGACCTGATGATGCTCGGCTAGAGCGAAACCGATGATGTGATGCATTAAAGAATTTTGTGAGGAGCAAGACCTTGGTTTATTTTCTTCTTTTTTTCTTTTAAATACAACTCACACAGAGTCAAACTATGGATTTTACATATTTTCTGATTTATTCTTCTTCTGAAGACTGTAACATCAATTTTAAAATAGCTGCTTTTATTGATTTGTCCCATATTTTTGCTAACATCTTGAAAACTTCTAGTTTCTAGGAGTCTATTTATTTGATCTCAACGAGAAGGCTCTAGCATCCATTTTAATTTTTAAATGTCTTGGAAATAATTACAGATCTCTTCAAACGTTTTACGATATTCAGATCTTTGCCTAAAGATGCGTCCATTTTTATATGAGAAATCTCACATTTATTTATGCTACAATACTTTGAAAAGAGTGGCATTTGATTCGCCGGTCAACAACACCTATTATGGTGTACAGCACATGTGGAGAATATTTTAATTGTTATACGATTGATTTATCACTATTTTCACATTTTGAAACGCCTTAAGTATCCCAAATTTCACTACATTGGACGCACGTTTCGATAGCAAAGATATCATCATCAGCAGTAATATCGAACTGTTCAGTGCTATTACTGATGATGATACCTTTGCTATCGAAACGCGCGCCCGGTGTAGTAAAATTTGTGGTAAAGTGTTTTAATGTGTAATGTCATCAGTGCCGCAGTTGCGAGTATTTTAGTTGTAATGTCATTATTAGTGCAAAATATAAAATTTAACGATATTTATAATAGTCGTGCTATTGTCTTTAACTATTCGGCTGGTATGTCAGTAATGAAATCTTTGTCAATAAGCCGGTCGAAAGCTATTTAACATATTAAGGTTCTAAAACCGAAATACACAACTTTTTTCGTAACTTAAAATTGATATTAAAAGTATAACTTTTGGCTTGAAAATATTTAAATTCGTAAGCATGCACTAATTATTATTTACTCGTACATTACAAAAGTTCTAAATTAAATGATTTGCCTTCTATTTAAATATATATAAGTATAAACATCTTTTGTAAGTAATTATATTTTTATTTTGAGAACTAATATTTCTAGACAGCCTAGAGTTCGTTGCAATAGAGAGTGGTACATCATACAGAGTCGTCATCAAAACCTGCGTGAAATCTGACGTTAATTACGCCCCGCTGCATCGGCTACCAATATTCGTTCATTGCGCATGTGACGTCATGTACCATTCTCTATTGCAACGGACGCTACCTAGGAATAGGTATATAAAGTTTTTAATGTAGGAAAAGGGGAAATTCAATAGTCAAGACGTTAGAATAGCACATGAGTAAATAATTTATTGAAAATTAATTACTGAAAAAGACTACTTTAGTAGTTGAAACATATAGACATCTTTCTATTGTATAATAAAGTTACATTTCCACGAATCTGAATTTTATTATTGTTATCCTTATAGAGTTATCGTTATATTGTTTGTTATAGAGTTATATACCGTATTCCAGATACGAGTGTAGTCAGTCCACGCAATAAGATATTGTAATTTAGCAGGTAGGGCAATAAAGAAAATGAGAGAACAGCAGTTACGGAATTAATATGTTATTAACAAAAAAAAATTGTTCTCTATCAACAGCTGTATCATACATTAGTGCGTTAAGTTTCTATGGCAATGGGTGGCCATGACCATACTTATATCTCGCACATGATACATCTCTTACTGCATCATGAATTATAAAAAAAAATTAAAATAATCAATAACAACAAAATATAATTTTTAGCAGTTACCTTTACAAACTTATTTCAATTCCTTCAGTAATTATATTTATACAATAGCAGATATTTTCACACCGCTAGAAAAGATTATTTAAACGAGAACAACAGATTTCTTTATTTCAAAATAAATTGTTTGAAATAACCACAATGATATTTATTTCAAAGAAAGAAAGTTTCCATCAATACACTTTTACTTGGAACAGTTTATAATATGCTGTAGGACAACTATAAAACTTAAATAGCATATAATAGCAAATACATTTCAAGATTAGGATACACAATTATAATGCAATAGAAAATGCATTGTGTATACATACGCAAATAGCCTTTTATTTACAATACCACGCATAGTCAACCTGTACTAATTATCTTTGAGAGATATTTACAACCATATGGATATGTCCTTAACACAGTTAGAACGTTCTCTACAGCAAATGTATGTACAAATTTCAATTATATCAGTGAGATTGCAAAACTGGAATTATAATAATTGAGTTGAGTAAATGCGATTGTTAACTTTAAAGGTTTAAAATATGTATTTACGTATTTCTTCTAATCTGTCATGAATTAATTAGCAAATAAATAACTTTAACTTTTTATTCGACTGAAAATTTCCATGGATATCTTTTACAATTATAATCATTTTCTCCAAATATTCTTCGTTTATTAAAGTAGATATTGTGCTAACACAATGGAAAATACAACAAAATAATACCATTTACTATAACAATTTCTACCTGGGCTGAGAATCCGCCTAAAGGAATGTGGGACAGGAAATACCTTCAAATATATGATTCAGACCCTTAAGCATCCAAACCGGTATAGAAAGAAAGTGTTTCCGAGAAATACCTCCAACAATACACTCGTATTATTAAGAATTAATATGCAAGAAACGACCATTATGTCTTAAATAATTCGTTTTCTGCTATATTTCTTTTTATGATCATTTCTTTGAATTATTACTTCACGATATCCTGCCTCCCATATGTCGCGAATATCGAAAATGAGCTCCGTATATTAACAAACGTTTTGTTCTATTTTACATCTTGACCTCAGACTGACGCCAAGTAGTCGTATATACATTGGTATTACGTCGACTTTCGCAACTTCTGCAGAATGTATAGGACTTAGTAAGTTATGTATTCTTGTGTACTTATATGTATATTCATACAAACAGTAGGTACATACATTTATCTGATTAATAAGCATGGAAATAACTCTTTCGTTAAGTCCAAACTCAGCTACGATATCCGGCAACTTCCTTTCATCGTTGGGCGGGTTTGTGTGAGTCGTTATCTGCAGTTTCCCACACCTTTGTGAAAAATTATATCGTGAAAGCAAAGTCTGCATGTATTTTAATGTAACGTAGATGTGTATAACGTTTTTTTTCTTTTTTTAATAGAACTAGTTTTTGTTTTCGCCGTATAGTGCAGATTCTAGAATAAAAACCAGTTTAAATTTCCATTGAAAATCGTTTTATTTTACGCAACAGATTGTATGCTTACCAATTCTAGTATTTCGAGTATTGAAAAGTTAATTATGGCTTAATTGATTTAAAGGTAATTAATTCTAAATAAAGTTATTTTTCTCTGTTATTAGTTTTCATTGTGAACTTATGTATGAAAATCCGTATATAATCTGGAGATTAATCTATGCAATGTAGTCTTTACATCAAGTGTGTTATATATTATTATATGTATGTACTAGAGATTTCCTGGGAAAGCAAAAATATTTTCTATGAAAGCTTTATAGAATCTATGGCTGTTTTGTGATTTTCGAGTTCATGTTTAAAAAATACAAAATCACGTATTTCAAAGAAAGCAGTCCTACGTCCAAACACTTTTACGTTTCATATTGAAGTTAATTGAGGTGATAATAATAAGGTAAAAAATAACCCAATGGTTTATTTTTCAATTCTAAAACCTTTTATTTTCGGCTTACCGATTTCCGTATATTACCATATTCAGAGCCAATGTGATATTCATAAAACTAAATAATTAAAATACCAGAAATACATTAAACAAAAAAAATTAACATACTGTTTAATAATAATATTAAATGGGTACTAAAATAAGGTGTTTTACCTCAAAACGAATTTCTATAAAGATGACGTTAGATATGATTAATCATTATACTGGGCGAATCCTTTTCCAGACAGTACACACACAAAATAATTACTCAATTTGAATATAAATGCATCACATTGAATATAACATAACTTCCTATATAAGCAAGAAGATGTTTTTTTATTGAGAATAAAATTTGTTCAGTTTTCCTAACCCGTGAATTTATTAGACGAAACAATTTTTTAGTTGAAATGTAATCAATATACTAAAATCATTATGAACATATAATATTTTCATCACAAAAATAATTATTTTAGATTTGAGTAAATAGATTTTCTCAACTGGAAACTATCATATTTATGCCTTAATAATTTATGTACATTTGATAGAAGTATATAAAAGTATTATTTGAAGTATTGCCATTATTTGCTTCCAAAATATAAGTATATTGAACTGATAATACTTACCTGCTTAATCTAAGTATTTCTACTATTCAAGGGTAATAATTACCTACTAATTTTGTGCCTGTAACACCAAAAAACCTGGGTAGGGGAAAATTAATAAATAAAGAAATATGTAATTAAATAAATTTACTGTCATACTTTATAGTTTTACAATGTTTGAGAGAAGGTAGCGCATCGGGGTACTCCAGGAGTGCGCACGGGATATTGATGCGTAGAGGTATAATGTTATGCGTATCCGTCGTTGCGACCGGTGCTTCCCACTTAATGCCTGGGCCTGGTATCTAGTCTGCGTTGGTTACTGATATACCGATTTCTGAGTAAATAAAAATATTCAGATTAATAATAGATTTTTTTGTGTGTAGGATCTGCAGAGAAACATATCCAGATAAAAGTCATTCAGAACTAAGTGAGAATTTTACATTTGCTTTGTCGAATTAACCCCCAAATTTGTTGAGTTTTTCTTTAAATATATTGAATTATGTCAAATGTAACATGTTCTATCATTTCTTTTGAAAATATAGTTGATTGTAAATTAAAAATAATGGCCGCTAATGAATTAATGTATATTATATTTGAAGGGAAATTAAATTACTCGATTTAATGAGTGCTATCACCCCTAAAAATCCCAAATTTTCCACATCAAAATCGTTTTTCCCTTACTGCACGATTATATACTAATCACCTCTCGTTTGTTACAGGAGCTCTTCTCGCAACTACAATTCTTTCACGAAACAGCACTGCCCCCCGACGCTCTCCGAAGGGCGTTAGCCGAAAGTTTCTTCGATCAACAACGTTTTCAATTGGGATTCATGGACGACGCGGCCGAATGCTTCGAAAATATACTCCTGCGGATCCATATGCACATCGCACACGACGAGGCGGAAGATATGTGCAACGCACGCCACTGCATCCCCCACCAGAAGTTCGCTATGACGCTGGTGGAGCAAAGTGTTTGTGGTGCGTGTGGCGCCACCTCTGAACCGTTATCGTTTACGCAAGTGAGTGAATATTTCTAGGTCGAAATCGACTTAGTTTAGAAATTTTTCTTCCTCAAATAAAAATGTGTTTAAAAAATACGGTAGTTAATTCTTCTCTATAAAGATCCATAAGTTTAAGAAGTAATGCGTATACAACAGAAGTCGTTCTAGGTTATGTATTTTGATCATCCATAAAAGCTGTTTATTAAATATTTTTATACGTGTTTGTTAATAACTTCTAGTTTCCCACGCTTTTCTACTTAATATTTATGATATTCTGAGTATGTTTTGGCAATTTTGATAATGTAATACCAAGAAGAATGTTATTTACTCATAGCTTACTGATGCTAGTGTTAATCATATTTACCAATTAATTTGCAACATATTTAAGAAGTTTATTTTACATTAATATTTATATATGTAACTGCTCTTATTGCTACAACGTGTTGGTACAAGGTAGAAAAGAATATATATATTATATAAAAAACGAAATGGTTTAGGTACTACCGTATTAGTCACATTTTTTTTTGCGGTTGTTATACAAATAAGCACGCACAATTTTATTATAATCGCTTCAAGTAATTTAAAACAGATTAAAGTTTACATAATCTAGCAGTAATGTCAGCTATTCATTTATGTATAATATTTTAAATCTGTTATGCAGCGTGCATTTTTTTTTATGTACACACGATACTACAAGCGAGCTAACCAGTCAAGCAACGGTGCTATATTACATGTATACATTATATACAATGGTAATTTACTACAGCATCTGTTGTCCTTATTTTCTCGCGTGTATATTTTTATCGATTAACTCATTTTATACCCATGCAAAAGCGATCGTGGAATCGAGAGTGTGTCACGTTTGTTACCTTGAATGTAACTTTTAATCCATTCCCGCTAGACCGCAGTGTGTAGCTGTTAAAATATTCTTGTAACTAGCATTTTGAAAAAGCTTACAGACGTGCTCAAACGATTGTAATTATAAAAACCTTAGTGCGTTTATAACTCTGCAAGAAACATTTATAGATTTTAAATGAGTTACATTAAGTCAATAATCACGAATGCTGCAATTTAATTAAAAAGAAAAGGCATATTAAAGATGGTAATTACAAAATAGTATATTAAAATAAAAGTTTCATAAACCGTGATTTTTCAAAGGCCAATTGCGATAAAACGCTCTTATAAAACCAGTTTTTCATACTATTCTTTATATTTGCGTAATTCAATTTTGTAGTTATCTATGTACCAAGGCAAACGTGCCGTAGTGCATATAATATTTTTTATATTCAACAAATTTTTAGACGGCCAAAAAAAATTTGCGCTTCCTATAAGGTGGCGCCATTTATCGATAATTTTGTTTTGGAGTGAGGAAACAGTACATTTGATTTTGTTCAATTTGATTTGGAAAAGTTCCCTATATTGACATCAAATTATGTGACTGCTGAATGTCAGACTATTTATTATCCAATTCTGAGTGTTCTGGATACTAAAAAGCATGCAATTTGTTTTTGGTATTACTTAAAGAAATTTGTCTGCACGGACCACTGTCAAAGGTACTTTTTTCCTCCTCGTATGCTTTTTGACCGAAGTGAAGATTACACTCGGCCGAAAAAGTCCTTTTTGGCCTTGCAGCCGCCCTTTATTTTAGTACTTAAAAGCATTCTTTAGTCGCTTCTATTTTTGTTCGTTTTAGGTTGGCGCCACCTATCTATAGTTAACTAGCAAGAGAGAATTAATAAACCGTCATGGTACCCTAATTATTATTATTTTTTTTTGCACAAATAACTGTTGTGCCACTTCAGAATCGTGATTCGTGATAGTTGGATTCGATAAAGTGATTTTGGATTTCTTAGGGCAATAAAGTGTCATCTGGTGTCGCTAGCCCAAGTCCAATTACTTTATCCACAAAATAAAACACTTGGTAATGTCACACTAAATTTAATAATATATTTTTTCTATGTACATTTCCCCTTACGCCATCAGGAGAACAAATATATTGGCGTGAATACTTCATCAATACGAGCTATTTATTATGTAGTCTTTCTTCCAACATATACAGCATCCTGCATTGATTATAAGGAGCTAACAATTTATTTCTTTCCTACCAGATGGTTCATTATGTATCTGCCTCAGCCCTAACGACCCAAGTGAGACAAAACGTCAATTCAAACCGCCTACAAGGTGCTCCAGACACTTTCGGACAACTCCTCAGGAAAGCTGGCAGCATGGGTGATATACGCGACTGCCCTGTAAGTCACACCATTAATTTTTATGAAGCAACACTTTTATTAAAACACCTCCCATTATTTGCAGAGCGCGTGTGGTGCTAAAATACAAATCTGCCGTACGCTGATGAACCGTCCAGAAATCGTATCAGTTGGTATAGTCTGGGATTCGGAGCGACCGACTTTGGAGCACATCATGGATGTTTTCGCGACCGTTGGCACGACTCTGAGACTTGGCGACGTCTTCCACACGGTAGTAGACAGTCGTTGGGCCGAATTGACGTCACATACTTTGGTGGGAGTGGTCACTTATTACGGGAAACATTATTCTACGTTTTTCTTCCATACGAAATTGAGGGTGTGGATCTATTTTGACGACGCGACGGTGAGAGAAATTGGACCTAGGTGGGATCAGGTTGTTGAGAAATGCAGACGGGGGAGGTATCAGCCTTTATTGTTGCTGTATGCCGTCCCTAGTGGCACCCCAGTCAGCACCGATAACGCCCCGAAACAGATAACATCCTTTTATAACGAGCAACAGCAAAGAGCTTCACCTAAAATGAGCGAAGTGAACGTGCAATCGGTGTTGAGGCGATCCGTCACTCCCAGCCCCGAGAAACCTAACATCGGTAATACCAGGAGAGCGATCACGCCTAACCCGGATAGCACGTTATCGCAGAAACCGCCATTGCCGCGATTATACAACGAGTATCAGAATCTATCGATCATCCAAGATAACTTGTATGGGCGATCTCCCAATCAAAATGGAGCGGATGTTGTCGACGGTGATATGGGAAGAGAACCAGAATATCTGGCGAGAAAATCCATAGATATGCACAATCAACACAAGCAAGTCAATATCCACCGGACTCCTAGTAACGGCTCATCTTCTGGTGTTGAGAGCTTTAACATGTCTGATCATTTAAACATCTCCCGCAGACGGGATTCCGGTAATTGGAGTGGGGATAGAAACAGCGCGTCCTCATCATCTTCAACTACCATGGAGAATCCCTATTTGTATCTGGTGGGAAAAGTCCCGCACTCGAACGGAAGTGTTCCCGGAAGTCCCACGCGCATAAAAGATCCCACAAGCAACAATGGCATCTATGACGCGGGATACGACTCCTACTCGTTGTCATCGAACGATAGCTCGACTATGACGACGATCCAGCATTTAATGAAGATGGGACACCTCGCCAAAATCCCAGAGGATTATTCGAACGTCACCGAGAAGCCCGCCTTGAACTGCGACACCCTCTGTACCGAAGCGGACGAACTATTAATGAAATCGCGTCATTTCGAGGACGAACACGATCTGGTGTTGGCGTTGGCGCTGTGCAATGCCGCGGCAACTAAAGCCAGAGCCGCGATGAACGCACCCTACAACAATCCCCAAACATTGACGCTGGCGAGGATGAAGCACAATACTTGCATCATGAGAGCGCGCAGTTTGCATCGGAGAATGACGCAGACCCAAACTACCAACGCTAAAGAGAATCCACCAGAGATACGTCACACTAGAGAAGGCAGCAGTGGAAGCGGGAGACATTCTAGACAGAATTCTAGGGATAAGGGGCAACATTCCAGGCAGAATAGTAGGGAACTCTTATCACAGCCGCAAAATGAAAAGCCACAGCAAATTCAACCACCACAACAGACGCAGCAAGTCCAGAATAAGAATATCGAGATCTACGCTACGTTACCGAAGAAGAAGGATGCTTTGAAGAATAAAGTCAGCAATATAAACATAGCCGAAGATGCTGAATATGTTTTATACGATAAACCTCCCCATAAAGAAAGCAGGAACATCTTCTCTAAATCCTCGAAGTCTAAAGAGAATAAAATACGCGAGAAACGATCTAGGAGTGAGGATCGCAATAAAATATCGCGCGACTTCTCAATAGCGCCGGAAATCTTGCTAAATGGTAAGGATACCTTGAAGAGGGAGAAAGCCAAGGAAGAAAAAGAAGATAAGAAGGATAAGGATGGTAAACCTAGCAAGAAGCAACATAAAATCCGCAGGAAGTTACTCATGGGAGGTTTGATTAAAAGAAAGAATAGGAGCATGCCCGACTTGACAGAAGCTAATGATAATGAACGAAGCAAAGAGAAGCCGGTCTCTTCAGTTGATGACAGTAACATAGGGATCAAAGGAGAGAACATAAATAGCATGTGTGGATACCTATCAGAAGGCCACTTGGAGTTCGCTGGAACTAACAGTACAAATCCTAATTTAGAGCGAAGTAAATTGATGAGGAAAAGTTTTCATGGCAGTGCTGGAAAGGTGTTGACGGTAGCTAAAGTGCCCCCTCCACCTCCATTACGCACTACTTCCCAACTTAGTACATCTAAGTTACCAGGTCTTGAAGTATGCGATGAGAATGCTATGAGGACGAACCAATATGCTGTTGATCCCAGTTACTATCACCAGAATCATTATAACCCATACGAAATCGAGATGATCAACCAAGGATATAATAATAACATACCCTTATCCTTGCCATACATGCCGATACAACAAAATAATATGACGAATCATTACGATAACGACGTCTTGATTTACCAAACGAGGGAAGCTGCGATGAATCAAATAAATACGGTGGTGACACAAGCTGAAGTGCACCAGGTGCAAAGTCCTGTTAAGCAGGAATTGTATAGGCAACAAGAAGCACCCCAAGATGATGGTGTGGACGAAGTGGATTGCATGCCTTGCCATAGTTCGTTGCAACACTTCGACTTACCTCCTTATCCGAGTCCTGTTACTTCTGTCATACATTCACGTCAAGCTAGTGAAGAATTTCCACCACCTCCACCGCCTCTAGATTTGTCTTCGTTGGACGAGCACCTATTGAAATCGCAACAAAATAAAACATCTCTACTGGCGGAATTGCAGAGTAAACAAGAGGAGATTTTATCCCAAGATGACGCATTGATCAAATCTCAAATTATTCAAGAAATCCCGACGGTACGATCCAGCGGTGAGACCTGGTTGAGGGAATTGCAAGCAAAACAAGCTGCAAGGAATAAGAAAACGGTGCAAAATAATTCCGGCAGTATCGACTCCTTAAATTCATCTAAAGATACTTTGGATGGCGTTAATAGGGCTTCTGTGAAAACCTCGGTTAAAGATTTAGCTTCGAAGTTTGAAAATATTCAACTAGTACCTGGAGACGCCTCGACCAATCAGAATCTGTATAACGCGATGACGTCGGATAACCAGAATAATTTCACCCCGCAATACAGGGATAACAAAGCAGATAATACGGTGCAAACCGGTGTCTTATCCTTGAAGAAACGCGAAGACATGGATGCGATTGAGCAAGTCATGGAATTGAAGCAAAACGACGGATTGAACCTGTCTAAATCTTCCGTGGACTTAAATGATGATCGCAAATATAAAAATAAGAAGAAGAGCGTATCCTTCTGCGACCAGGTGATCTTAGTAGCTACTGCTGAAGAGCAAGAAGATGATAGCTATATTCCCAATCCGATTTTGGAACGCGTGTTACGCACAGCCATGAACAAGCCGGAAACTGCCGCCATACGCCAAGAGCTCATGGTTCTGCGGCAGAATGAGGCTAATAAGGAGCAAAATCAAGAGAATCAGCAGAATAGCTCGAGTGGAGGTCACGATGTCCTGCCTCAGCAGCCGTTAAACGGTTACACCAGACAGAATTCTTTGGATAATTTATTATCGGTGCGTGGTCCAGTGCAAATGATAGAGATTATAATATTGAGGCTAGATTTGCGCAAGATTACAATAGAGGAAATCAATTGTATGGATCCGCCCCGCAGATAGTGCAACACAGACAATCACCGTACCAACAGTTGCCTTCTCCGAATTATACGAGTAATTACAACCAGCAGAATCGACAATACCCCCATCCGATGCAGCAGCAGTATTATAACACTTATCAGCAGGATTATCAACAGCGCAATGCTTACCATCCTCAGAATACTCAAATACGACAATCTCCCATGCCGGTGACGCAATTTTACAATAACCCTTCGAGTAATTCCCCGTCGAATCAAAATTACCATCCTGTATATCAACATCCGCCATCACCCTCGCCTTCAACGCAAAGTTATACCCCTGTACACAACAGAACTCCCCCTTTGCACCCCCAAGCGCAATATACTTACCCTGCTCCTCAGCCTTGTCAAAGAATTGCCGAGTATTGTACTCAACCCAATTGTACCCAGCAACAAACTTGTGGTGTGCCGCAATATCAACGGATACCCAGTAGGGAGGATCAACTACAGCAGCAACAGAACGCCTGTATCAACGAGTGCCTTCCAGCGATCAAATCAATCATTACAATTCGCAATACAATCACCAGAATCCCGTTTATCAAAGAGTACCGGATCCCAATTACACCTATCAAGCTAACCCGTATCCACAGAGTGGGAAATATTCCCCCTATCAGCAGGTGTTGCCGCCCAAGCAAGTATTAAAGAAGACGGTTAGCTTCGAGCCCGGAACTAAAGGTGGCGCTGAAAGTCCGACTCCAAAAGCCGTAGTGACTCCGATCATAGTGAACAATAGTACAAACGGTGGTAATCCGGTGTCTGGTGCTAAGACTAAGTGCAATTTATGCAGGAAGAAGCACGTGGCCGCTCCGAATCTGTATTGTACGGACTGCGAGTTTTACATGTCTAGGTTTAAGCCTAAAACGTAGCTAGGGAGTGAGGTTATGTCGAGTTGTCGATTATTGAAGAACGATGTGATATTTTCTCGAAATAAGAATACTTAATTAGTGTGTAGGTCAATAATGTTTTTATTTTTTGTAAATATTATATATTATTTTTATATATTAAGTTTTTTTTTGATACGTATATAATTTTTAAGAGATCTCAAATTATACATGTTCGTGAAAAATGTTTTTTTTACAGATATACAGTTTTTATGTATATTACAAAATAAACTCCTTTATATAAACAGTAAATTAATGTGTTTTCAATAGAATCAATAATTATCCACATAACTTTATTTATTTAATTATATAATTATGTTCGATAATTAACCACTTTTGGTTGTAATTGACTTAGGAAGGGTGCAAGCTGGGGGTCACCCTAGGTGTTAAAAGCCTCTTCTATAGGTATGCTCAAGTGTATGCCAGTACAGGATCAATATTTCAATTCAATCAGCTAATCATTAGGGGCTTCAGGCAGTTTGGATTTAAAAAAATTCATTTCTTTACACTTTTTTTTTGTGGGAGCCGCTTAACCTGAAACCTTTTGTTTTTTTTTTTGTATTTGGTTTGCCCTTTCTTTTATTAGCCATTCCAATATCCTAGTACCTGCACTAATCTATACAGGTCTCTGGTTGGTTGATCGAAGTAATCTTGTTTTCATGGGTCTAGAACTTTGCATTTACCCAAAATGTGGTAAGCGTTTTTCGTCTTCTCATTACACAGTCTGCAGTTGGTATCTCCCAATTTGCTGTAGGTGTTCTTTCAGGAGACCGGTCCCGACGCAAGATGATTCCTACTACAGGTGCAGTAGTTCTTCAGTCTCCTATTTTGATGGTCCCTTAATAAAGACCTTTCCATGAATTGGCCTGAAGTATTCTTTGTGTTTTTTTTTTACTCAATTACTTACCTCCTTTCGTGCTGTATTTCTGGACACTGCTAGAACAAGTTCTGGGTCTATATATGAAGCCGATGATCCCTTCCTTGTTAACTCATTGCTTTTTTTTTCACACTAGAACTTTTCGTGAATTTAAAAGTTTATAAAAGTCCGGCATTTTTGTTTCTATCGAAACAATTGCAACAAGCAACTAAAAGAGGTACTCGAAATTATTTGATGGTTTAGACCTAGAAAACCCCAAAGAAATGTGTTTCGTAAATAAGCAGGAAACACGGTTATAGTTTGTCGCAGTTAGCGAATAATCTACGGAAATTAGAACATCCATGATTAGTGTTAACAATTCGGCAGATCCTTCACAATTATACCATATTTTTTGTTCTTGAGATTCTCAAATCTCCTCGAAATACTCGGACGAGTACTGATGACGCCTAGCAGGCAGAATTGGTAGCATTATTTCCCTTTCAATTGACTTTCCAAATCCATTTAACGTAATATGGAGTTCACGAATTGTTGTCACTTACACCATATTATCAAGGAACATCTCAACAACAACCGACACAGCGTAGGCACCTTTGATCTCCCAGGGGAGAAATTCCTGTCCTTCAGTCCGCTAATTTACTTCTATTGGCTTAAAAATATTCAAAAAAAAATGAAGATTCCGCGTGCACATTCTAAATTTGTCACTATCACTTTGACATGTTCTTCATTAGCTGTTAATTCGCTTGTATGTACGTGATAACCTCACAGATAACCTCAAACAAAACCGTCAAATGATTGTCCTGTCAAGAACCGTTTTGACAAGAGCCGAGCTTTGGGAGAGCTTCAGTTTGCACTGTTCTACTTCGTTGCTTGATTGTTAAATTAGAAACACGTTAAGTTATTACTTATTCTTATAAAATCTTTAATTAACACTTAAAACATACAATAAACACAGAAACGTAACATAAAACGTATAACGTACGAGATGTGGCAATTTAATTCTTCGTACATCAACTGACAGTTAGAACCGTTACTAATCTTAAGTTTTTGTTGGCGGCAAATACAATCTGATCTGAGGCAATAGACCTTACAGACTTCCTATTGGCTAAGAAGTACTCGAAAAAGATGGCGGTTCCATGCTAACAAAATTTTCTAACTGTCAATTCTTGATTACATGTTCCTTGCCATTATTGGCACCTAGGTAAATTCAACTAATAAAGTTCACTCTTACATATTGGTAGCCGTTGCAACGGTGCTTTAAACACGGTTCTTGAAAAAGACTGCACCTTCAAGAACAGTGCTCCATAAATATATACTTTTCAGGAGTTGTCTGTTTATGCTACGCAAAATAGCTCTTCAGGTTAACCGAACATATTTACGGAACGCATACTAAAATAACTATTCATGTAGTATAAAATGGTAAGTAATAATTTCAACATTGCTAAAGTTACTAAAAATAATAGTGGGAAATTTAATTTTGGTTACTTCGGGAACACAAAACTCTGCTTCTCCTAAAAGGTCTTGTCTTCGCATATTCATGTTCCTTTTTCGCAAAAACAATAGAATGAATCAGGCTAATTTTTTTCTGCAGTACAAGCGATAGTAAATCAAAGTCCTCCCAAAGAGGTTTTTTTCTATTTTTAAGTTAGAACCAAAAAGAATAAAAATCAAATATGAGGAAGGTTTTGTCACCATATTTGTATTGTAAATACACATGATTAGGTTAAACTCTTAAAAGCGATCGGATTGGAATATGTAATTTAGTTTGTTCGCGTCGCATGAACTATTTGCACCATTATGCACTTTTGCACACAAAAGTTCTAAAAAGTGCATAAAAGTGCAAATAGTTCATGCGACGCGAACAAACTTATTATTTACATTAGAGTGCCGTAAATGTCCAAAAGAACTAATACAAATGTCGCGCAATAGGTCATTTACAGCGCTGGATATCGTCTGGTGATTTCTTCGTTATAATTACCGTTAAATAAGGATTTATTTCAAAACTGAAAATAAAAATACATAACTTTATTTAAATTTAACTCGTGAAATGAAAAATCCATTTTCGCCACTTATTTTTACTCACCCTTAAACAAATAATGCTGACATCTATAGATCACTAGTGATAAACTATTTCACGCTCTTTCCTTCTTAAATCGTCGGTAGTGCAGTTACCTACAAATTACAGATTACTGTAGTTTTTAATTACGTCTACTTTTGCTTGTGGTCTCGCTTATGTTTCACAGATGTCGCCACACGAATGCAATAATTTCTCGCGAATCTAAAACGGTAAACGCAGAACCTAGAGCTGCCACCACCTGGCGAATAAAGCAGATACCTGCACCGCTCGTGCATCTGTCAGTAGTCGGATTGTCAATGGCGTGCGGTGTACGTTGAGCGGACCGGAGCGCGTAATCCAAGATTGTGTGAGTGAATAATACGAACGTCGTCACGATGACCGCCTCGTCGGGCATCCTACCGACATACCAGCGCTTCGTGAACGGCGTCCCGGTGGCGTTCGCACGGCGGTCCTTCAGGCCGCGCGAGAAGTACGTTATCCTGCTGGTGTTCGCCACATTCGGACTGGTGTGCTTCGGCACGTTCTTCTTCCTGCCGGAGTTCAGGGCATCCTCGGACCGCGTATATAAAGTGTACGATCAATTCAGGAAGGCGGGACCCGAATTCCTGATACCGCCTCCCCCGTTACTGGAGGAGACGCAACGAGTGGCGAGGCACGACCTCGACACCCAGCTAGATCCGCACGTGTTGGACGATCGGGAGAAGTTACGCGCCAAGATCGAACAGGACACGGATCTGAAGGTGCTGGAGAAGCCCGAACTGAATACCAGGACGTCCTCGACGTCCAGGAGTGCTCGCGTCGCGAAGAACGAGGACCTAGTGCGCGATTCAGCTGTGATTACCGTACCACCTGCTTATAGTGATCATTACCCCGACATAAACCGTGGAGAAGATGCCGATCCGAAAGTTAGGGAGCGCAGGGATAAAGTTAAAGAGGTTGGTCGACTAATACTACTAGTTATTTAAAAGTATTTGAGAATATAGAAAGGAATCATTAGCATTTTATGCCAACAATACCATCCGAACGCTATGTGGGTGTCGTAAACAAGTTTTCTCTTAAATTCACCTTAAAAAGAATTAAGGTTTTACAGACACTTCATCGCGAAACATAGCACGAGCTTGCGAAAAGGTCAGCGCACCTTTTAAACATCTCTGTTCTTATATTTACAATGAAAACCATTCACTTTTTACCTTTAATGAAGTGGAATAGACTCATATTTGTTACTTATTTATAGGTTCTTATAATATTGGCATCTCAAAACAATCAATCTGAGAATTGCTGAAAAATACAGTAATTAAATTGACAGACAAACAATTTAACGATACGAAATTCAAGGAAATTAAGGCGAAAAAAATCTGTTTCTTATTCATGATTGATGAATAAAATTATTTATTATTCGTTATTCGCGAATGCCGAATAAATTTTCAAATAAAAACAGATTGTCCGACTATATTATTGCAAATAATGTTGGGCAAAAATCAATTCTAATTAATGACAATTCTATATTAAGCTTTAAGGTGTCTAAAGATTTACAATCACTTTTAGAAACGCATTAAGAAACTTGGCCGCTTTTCACATTAAAAAGATTTTGAGAGTTTCGTAGTTTGTACTTAATAGAAAGGAGAACATTGATTATAAGTATTTATACTATATAGTTTTTGAAGTTGTCTTACGAAATAGTTAATATAATTAATGCTTAGAAGGAATTTTTTATTCGTAATCAAGAAACGTACCTAAATCCTCAACTACAATGTCGAGTTGGGGCCCTCTAGCTTTAAACACACTTAAGAAAAGTATTTTGTGTTTACAAATGAACAGTTAATTATTATTTAATGAAGTAACGGCCTCCAAAAGAGAAACTACACAGGCATCTTTATTTTTTTCAATGTAGGAAAACAAATTGTTGTTTGTCGTTTAGTTATAGTAAGACGCGAAAGACATTCATTATATATTTAATGCAAAAAAGGTCATTTTGGATACGTCGTAATTATCTTTAATAATGTGTTTTTAACTGTAACAAATGGAACTAGACACTTTATGATAATACATTTTAACGAGCTGATCAGCAGTGATAATTTTTATTTTAAATTTTTATTTATAATCAGTTGTCTACATTGGCAGACATGAACACATTGATTTGCCAAGACGTGAAAAGTAATTTTTATTTAGGAGATGACCAACAAC
Source organism: Protaetia brevitarsis (assembly GCA_004143645.1). Taxonomy (NCBI): domain Eukaryota; kingdom Metazoa; phylum Arthropoda; class Insecta; order Coleoptera; family Scarabaeidae; genus Protaetia; species Protaetia brevitarsis. The sequence continues at coordinate 62,564 of RXPK01004304.1, forward strand.
GCACGAACTTTTTTTTACGTATCGCTTTTTTATATTTTAATATAATAAATGAATTTTAATTGAAATACAATTCGGCTTTAACTACTTAAAATTGGTTTTCTGATGTTTGTTTAAAAAAATTGCTGTACCCCATGTAATAGCAGAACCATTAATATAACCATTTTTTTTTATATTCAATGGAAGTAGTAGTTAGTACTTACTGTCGTGGAAATTGCATGCTTGCAATATTTACCAATTTTGTTATTGCTGTCATCTTTTGTCATTGAGGTTATGTTTTACGTTTTCGTTTAGCTTTCGCTCGTCCCAATGATTATAATCAGGATTCTCTGATAAGCGCATTTCAGAAATAAATTCTATCGGATAGCAAGTAATCGTGATTCTGAATCATTGTACGAACGAATGCAATTATTAGTTGACGTTTATAGTTTCTTTACATTTTGAAAATAGGAATATTGGCGACCGTGTACAACGTTGTCTGTTAATGTAAATGTTCTATAAAGAGCTATTTGGAAGAGGGCCATGAATGCATAACAAAAATAATTGTTGAATTTAACATAAATAAATAATTCAATAAATGAAGTTAAAATATTTGTATTCTTACTTCGAAATTAGTATGCAATAGGAACATACAATTATAAATTAAAAATACTGATTTGTCATTAGAGTTTGACGCTATACCAACGTAAACACACAAACGGAAATTAGAATGATATTACAATATTAATCAGCAAAGCACTTTTAATGCTAAATTACTGAATCACAAATACATCCGCCGTGCACGCAGTTTTTAACGTACACACATTCCCATGCTGATGATAGTATGCATACTTATTAAACACCATTCACTTTCACCCAATCTAAAAAAAAAGGTTCCTTTCTACTTTTGCCTAGATAAAAATAATGAAATTCTGCCGTTCCTTTAACTTGTAAGGAACATTTTTGTTATTTAGAGTTTAGCGTAAATATTGTTATGTACCGGTAATCTGATTCAACAGCGTCTTTGCGTTTGTTTACATTGAAGATAAACGAGACAGACTGAATTGCATTCGTCGTGGGAACACACACGAGTCGACGTAGGATTTGTTTGTGTTTGTTTCTTGCTTCGTGCACGTCATGTTTGTGCCGATATAAGCTTCATCACCGGTTAAAATTGATGATGAAAGGAGTTCTTCTTCTCTCTAAGTAGATGGCTGTCTTTGATTAGATGTCTGGGCAAATGTTATTGTGTGTTTGCAATTAAGGATGCCATAAACCATGCTAGGTGTTCTGGTTGATTATGTTATACTTTCAATGTTATCGCAGTATAGGTATTAAAGGAATTATAATTTAAAAATATTTAAAATTGCTGTATGGATGTGTCTGTAAACAGATTTAGAATAATGATAAATCACATTAAATTAGCTCCTCGTCAGCAACTAAAATAAAAATTTGTAATTATAAAATTACAAGAAATTGGCAGTATCAAATAAACATTAATATATTACAGTATATCACAAATATATAAAAAAAACGACTGGGATTACAACAGATTCAAATTAAATTGTAGCATTGAGGTGATTCTTTTTATAAATAATAATAAATTAATTGGATGGCAAAATGTAAAGTTTTAAAATTATATTCTTTATTTAAAAGAATGTCTGAATTGTAACAAATGGGATGAAAATTGAGAAAACCTACAGCTGAACGATTCGAAAAAGGGTATTTAAGACAAAATAGATTCCTAATATAAAGAACTACATATGTTAGCTCTATGCATACATATTGCTGTGAACTGATTGTACAAGCATATATGTTTAAAGAAATGAAAAATGACAAAATTAATTTAGCTAGCTCACGTATAAAAATTTAAAGGGCGCAAAAGAACAATTAATCTCAAGGTATTTTCAGAATTGATCTAATCATGAAAATAAAATGTGGGCGTAAATAAATTGACTTTCTTTTAAAATTCCCAAAGATTGAAATGGTTGATTCAAAAATAAAAGAACTGTAATTTTAAAATGATATTTATATATATTCATAAAATTTTATAGTATAAAAAAAAAAAAACATTTATTACAATTAACAGGGGTAAAAAAAACCCTGGACTGAGAGTCCTGGACTAAAACAAACCCTGCGTGAATCTAAAATTTAAGAAGGACAATTCAAAGCCTTCAGCAAACAAAATGGAAGATTTGTTCTAGAAGGAAATCTTAAATCACAAAAATCCACGTGTTTCAAACATTAAAACCAAACTAAAATTAAACTTACATCACACGTGGAGAAACAAGTATAAAAATACTGAAATTAACATCCAAGCTCTAAGCTTCTTTTCACCTAACCCGAGGTGTTTAATTACAATTAAATTGAAAACAAAAAAAAACGGAAAATTTAAACTCTTAACGCGGTATCTTCTAGAACAAAAATTATTAACGGGCCTTACATATAAATTGTGCACAATAATATAACACCAATTAAAAACTGAGTTGTCTGAATGATGATCAAAATAACAATATAATCGAACAAATCTTAATAAAAGAAAGATTGCAAAATGGGTGCAATGAGCTAAATATTTACATGTACTTACGCGACATCAATTCAGTAACTACCTCCCTAAGAGGCACATCACGCATACATATAACAAAATAACAATTGCGCGCGCTGCAACAACCGCAAAAGATCATCGAATAAGCCTTTTAAGAAGGAAATAATACAAGATAAACAAATGCTAACCAAATTAAAGAATGAAAATAAACTAAAAGACTGAACAGATAAATACTTAAATTCATCAAACAAATCTATTTACAAAAACTAATTTAAAAACAAAATAAAACAAATAAACTTCTGTGAGAATTTGCGCGCGGCATAGCCAAAGCTTGATCTTCGAAAAATAACATCATTGAGTTCATACAACCGGGGTGCCATTCCATAGCAATATGTACTAATGAGAGAGTGACAAAATCTACAGTCCATTACACTATTCGTCACTACCGAGACACCGGAACATTCACCCATGTCGGTCACGGATAACAACGCTCGCGGAAGATCGACGCCTTAAAGTGTTGAGCAAGAGAAGCGCTTTATTTATTGGGGAGAACTTGTGTGCGCATGAAAACGACCCCAAACACACGGCACGGCTCTGCAAAGATTATCTCGCGTCTCAAGTAGAGGATAATGTTTTTGAAATCATGCCCTGGCCTCCTTCTGCGCCACGCGCCCCCCAAAGTCATCAAGACGATCTAAATACCCCTATACGACAAAATTTGCACGCCCGAGAGCGCGCGACTCTGACCCAAACCGACGCACGATATTCCCTTTACACAACATATTTAGAAACATTTACAGAAGCAGGTTGTAGCTTCTAACGTAAAGAAGTAGTTTGATACATCACTACATTTCATACATGTATGTTTCATGTATTCGCACTTGTCTACTATATCAGGAAACTGCTACAAAAAGTAGCATTGTTATTGAATAGCTGCTACAAACGGTTGTTAGTTGCTACAAAATAGCAGTTTACTTCGTTGCAACCCATCACTACAATAGATAGTAGACAGGAAGGCTTATTGTAACGCGATGTTGTAGCACTCTTTTTGTAGCATATGTACACAGGGTGATTCTCAATATATGCGACAAACTTTAAGAGCTGATTCCTGAGGTTATTTTGATCATAAAAGTTCATATGAGTATATGTCCAAAATTATTTGGTTTTAAAGTTATTGAATGTTTAATAATAAATTATGAACTATGACTAACACGATATAATATCACAGTTGGTTCTTCAAAAACTATTGTGTTGAGAGGGAATTGTTTATTTGTCAATTCAATACTTGTCAATAGTTGTCAGAGTATTCATTCAGTTTATTTCCAGTTTCTGTTTTCTAAAATGAATTACACGAATGCTGAGATGTGTGATATGCATTTCGTTTACGGTCTTGCCAATGGAAATTCGCGTGCTGCTAGACGTCTTTATGAAGAACGATACCCGAACCGTATCATCCCGCATATCATTCAATATGTGTCCATTTTCACCAACGTCTTAGTGAAACGGGAAATTTTAAAAAACGGACGACTGACAACGGGCACCCATCTACAGTGAGAACTCCGCAAGTTGAAGAAATGGTACTAAATGAAATTAAGGAACATCCTACTACAAGCACCAGAAAAATTGCGTTTGCTTTAAACATTAGTCAGGCCACAGTTTAGAGAATATTGAAAGATCAACTGTTGCATCCATATCATACTCAACGGGTGCAGGCACTTTTGCCGGCAGATTTTCCGCAAAGAGTGGCTTTTTCTCAATGGATGCAACACAAAATCGCACAAAATCCTGAATATTTGGCTCAAATATTCTTTACCGACGAGACTACTTTCTCTAGAAACGCGATTATTAATTTTCATAATAATCACATATGGGCCGAAGAAAATCCGCACGAACTAGTGAACGCCCGTCATCAACATCAATTCTCTGTCAATGTGTGGGCCGGAATTGTTGGAGATCACTTGATAGGTCCATATTTTTTACCGATGCGGTTAAACGGCGAGGTATACCGCAATTTTCTTGAAGAGGAGCTACCACTACTGCTGGAAGAAGTTCCGTTGCAATTGAGATTACAAATGTATTTTATGCATGACGGTGCTCCAGCGCATTTTAGTTTAGTTGCTCGCGATTTTGGACAATACGTATCCAGATCGGTGGATAGGATGGGGAGGTCCACAACCGTGGCCTCCTCGGTCTCCAGACTTAAATTCTTTGGACTTTTTTCTCTGGGGTCACCTTAAATCATTAGTTTACACGGCTCCCATTGAAAATGTCGATGAACTGAGGAATCGTATTATCGCAGCTTTTCAAACAATTCGAAATACCTCTGGTATTTTAGAACGGACTCGCCAGTCAATACGACGGAGGATAGAAGCTTGTATTGCAGTTGGGGGCGGTCATTTTCAACAGCTAGTATAAGTTAATTTTGTTTTACTAATTATTTTGTTAATTTATAATAAAAACATTAATTATGTTAACTGACTATTAACCATTGTACAACTTTAGAAATAAGAGATTTTGGACATATGTTCTTATGAACTTTTATGATCAAAATAACCCCAGGAATCAATGCATAAAGTTTGTTGCATATATTGAGAATCAGCCTGTATAAGATAAAATTATTACACTTTTTTTTCATTAATAATTTGTTGAACTAATATTTTCAAGAAATATGTTGCCCACCCATATACTACAAAAGAGTTAAGACATTATCCTTTCGATGACGCTCCAGAATCGTAAAATTATCTATGAAATTTAAAGAACCGTAATATCCCATCAGGTTTAAAACTCATTATATTACCTCGCACAAGTCCATTGTATAAAGCGAAGCACGAAAGACATACACCATCATTACAATCTATCCTGACCGTCCGTAAACGTCGTCCACCTTTTCGTAATTAGAGTCACGAGTTCTGCAGCGAACAACGATATTCAAATGTCAGACGGATAGCGAAACGAAACAACGCTCTCTTCATCTGTCACAGCAGCACCGGAGCCCTGTGTACACAGAAATCCAGCTTTCGATAGCACGAGAGTAGACGTTGCGGACCACCCAATGTTAAGAGCGAGCGTGAACAGCCGTTGCAACACCTTTCGTTCCAGACCAAATTCACAACAGGTATTTTTCACGGATGCGTGGTATATTCTTTCTTTGTTCCAGTATATGCATTGTCGCAGTTCTGGTAATATTTTTTTTTAGTAAATTCCTCTGCGTGTGAGGTACTACAGAAAAGAAATGGATTTATACTCGAGCAATTTAAATAAGGTTAACATTAATGCATTTAATATTTATTATCTATCTATAACTCAGAACCACTTGTATTGGCTTATTATTTCAATTATCAACACATTATAGATAGGCAAATACTTGTTCGAAGTATCCTCAGATCAGATAGAAGATAATTTTTTGGCAAACTTTAAAATCATTTTTATTACCCATACCCATTACTTAAACATATTACCGACAAATACATTGTTTAGATTTTATTCGATTAATTTACTGTTTTATCGTTAGCAACAGTTTTTTATTTATTTTTAAGGTGAGAAGATGCGGTTCTACATCATAAGTATCCATTTAAGGCTGATAAAAGTATAATTTAATTATTGATTTTTATTGAACAAGTTATATAACATCGTAAGGGAACACATTTTCCTAATCGAATGAACATGTGTCCTTCAGAATGAGTGTTATGTTGGAATATGACTCATCATGATGTATAATAAGATGGTTACATATACTTGAATTTGTTTGTTTAAAATCTAGATCTATAGTTTTCAGTAACAATCAAGCTACTTTTTACCGGTGTATTTAAAGGGATGTTGGATTTTGGTGTTGTTTAAATCAAAATATTATCATTTATTAATTTTTTAATGGTAGGCTATGTCAATATTTTGGGTTAGAGCTTTAGCCACTTCCACATGATGATATTTATTACTTGACATTCAATCTAAACATTTGTGTCAGACCTTCAAAACTTTTATTAAATCTCATTAAAACGAAAAAGTTATATTTATATACAGAGCAGAAAGAAAAAAAAGCATCGAATCTTACTGCCATACAACACTTTATTTATAAAAAGGTAAATAATTACAAATCATCCTAACCCCATGCTCCACCTAAAGGTACTACACGAGGCTAACCTATTCTAAGTATTACATGGATTCCATAACAATTGAAATGTTCCTATTTTAATAAATAGCAAAAAATTTTACTCTGGGAGGATCTGGAAAGTCCCAGAGATCTTGTTACAGATAGCCGACAAATTATTATTGTCCTTCTGAGTGTTGAAGAAGCAGCCTTCACGTTCCCTTAATTCCGACAGCTGTGACGCTTCACGTAGCTGCTCCCTTTTTTACATGTCATGAATTTGAATTTAATAAACAGGAGAGAAGTAATGATCTGAAAATAAACAAAACAACAGCAGTACCTATTCTAATACTTAACAATAATTTAATCCTAATTATTCTAACCAATAGTAATTAAATTAAAATATTTTAAATATTTATTTATGTACCCTAACCATGCTAAAAACTATAATTTAACACTAATTCCGACCATTAAAGAACATTCATTTATAAATACGTACCACCCTACTATATATCTAAATATAGATAATAATAATAAAATATATACCTTTATTGTGCTTCTTTGGTAGATACAAAACTAAACAAAACAGAGTGTATATATATATACAAAAAGAACTATAAAGAAGTAAAATAAAAATGAGCCAGAATAACTTGCGAAATGCAACTATCACGCCGCAACCGATTTAGTTCTTTTGCCGCATTACTAAAAAATAATTAACATTCGACCGACTCATTATCTCTAATACCTGTTTCGCGTCGCGGGAAATTTAACTACCCCTAGCTAATGCCCTAACTTCCCTACGGCCGCCGCTCCTAAGTGGGTGAACATTCAAATTCAAAAGACATGCCCCACTGTATCTACTCCACCACATTCACAATGCGAATCATTAACCCTCCCAATTCTACATAAATATGATTTAAAATTACCGTAACCTGTTATTAATTCTACCGCCTGATACGACAAATTAACCCTTATTTCCCTAAAATGTCTAACACTACCTATAAATTTGATGCTAATTGATCCGCTCTCTCATTACCGATTGTACCTACGTGAGCCCTAGTCGTAGATTTTCGTGAAAAACATTCTGAATTAGCGTCGGTTGAAAAACTAGGAGGGCGGCCGCTTTAACATACAGCTGAAAATATTGAAACTATTCGGCATGTTATTTATGAAAATCCAAAAATATCCATTCCAATAATGGCCCAACAAGCAAATTTGTCTTACGGCGCATATCATGTGATTTTGAAAAAAAAAAACTTACACTGTTATGCATATTGTTTTGTGATTATGTGCGCTGGTGTTTTACACCTTTTCGATGTAAATAAAAACACGTCGTGGTTCTTACTTACTACTATATTTGATTAAATTAAACAAATGAAAACAAGTAAAGTTACATTGGTTTTACACGAAAAGTTGTTGATTGGTTTTACTCGTTCAATTGAGCTGCGTGGATACAACTATAACTGTCTGTAACTGGTGACTACATATCTGCAACTGCTCTTCCTTCGGGCAGTTTCTGCCTTTTTAACGGCTGGAAACTCTCCCGAAAGCGGGGGGTAACAAACAAACTAAGGGCTGTAAACATACGTCACGGGAAAGTACGCTGTGAACGTCAGTCCCTCGGTAATTCGGAGAACCCGGAGAAAGTGGTTAAACCGGACGAGGGCTATCAAATATAACATAAAAGGATTACCTTAAATACTAGAAATGCTAATCAGGTATTTACAAGAATATTGTGCCTCTCTCTTCCGAACACATATCCAACTAGTTTTTAATTCAACGCCAATACATAATCTAAAAAAAACTTATAAATCACATATAAGTGTAAAGAGACTAACAACTTACCACAAATATTGCATACTGCTTTTAATGGATTGCGGAGAAGAGTTGATTTGTGTTTAAACGTGAACTGGTAACATTTTCAACCATTT